>SJYC01111404.1:0-10781 GCA_006408675.1 Madoqua kirkii
TTATTGATATTTCTCCCAGCAATCTTGATTCCAGCTTGTGCTTCATCCATCCCAGCATTCTGATGAGGTACTTTGCAAATAAGTTAAATAATCAAGGTGACAGTATACAGCCTTGATGAGCTCCTTTTCCTATTTGAAACTAATCTTTTGTTCCATGTCCAGTTCTAACTTTTATTTACCATGAAATTTAAAATACCTCTATTTTTCTTTCTGTTATTAAGTCACAGAAAAGTTTCATTTTAAATATTATAGGGAATTTTGTGTACTTATAATGTATATTAACATTGAAAGGCATAGATTTCTTACTGAACACATGTACTCTCACTACTATGGGAAATTGGGGAATTATTTTAGGGCAAGTCTATGGATGCTTTTCTTAGCCCTGTTAGTGTTAAGAAGCACCCTCCATGGTATGCTATATGAAATGTTTGAAATTTCAAACCCAGGTCACCATTGATAGTGTGCACAGGCAATGTGCATTTGATTTTGTATTCATTGACTTTGTGTGTGTATATATACAAACACACATATATTTTTTTTTAAATGAGAGCCATGAGAAATTTCAGGCCCAGAGTTATTGAATCTGCCTGGATAAATTGATATTTTTGTACATTAAACTATTCACATGTTTATTTTATGTCACATTCTGTAAAACGTATCCTCTATATTTGCAGGAATTTTGTTTTGTCCTTGGCTATAACTCCAGCACATGGTACTGTGGTAACATACAAAAGACACTTGATAAATATTTATTGAATGAATGAGTAAAATTGTACCATTGACCTCAAAGCCAATTATTGCTATTTCTTCAAGTATTTTGATAATTCTTGATTGCTTGTACTATGAGTTTGAAATACCCTGTTTCCATTAAGTATAATAAATTAAACACAAGAGCATTTTTGTGCTGTTTTCTGAAAGACCCATTTAATATGTATTTAATAGAAAAAGAATTGAGAAAAACAATATTGCCATTTGCTTCCTATGATATCATCTTATGCAGACCAATCAGTGTACTCATCAATCAGTACGTGTTCAGTGCTCAAATCAATTATAGTCAAATTGGGTAGAAATTAGCTGAGACCTCCAATTATTTCTTCAAATAATTATTATGTATCTTTTATGCATATAGCACAGAGTCAGGCATTGGGGGAGGTATAAAATTATTTTATTTACATAAGCCTTTATTCTTTCTTTAAGAGCAACAATTGCGTCATCTGGTCCTACATATCGCGTGTTTAGTGTTACGGCTTTTTGGTGGTAATTTGGCTTCGGTGAACTACCGTCCTCAGACTGCTCTATTGCATGTGTATGTGTAGGGCAGGTTTTAAAGGATATCCTCTCAGATATTAGGAAGACAGTAGTCATTTTGTAGCATGTATATTTCTTCCATTTAATGAAAACCCTAAGCGAGGTGCTGCAGGAATTTTGCAGATGTGGTTAAGGTGCCTTAATCACTAGACTTTAATAAAGAGAAAGCGGGGTGGGTATAACTTAATCTGAGTGAAAGCCTTTAAAACAAGATTTAAGATTTCTTTAAAGCCAGGGCTCCACACAGCTTCTGGCTCTGTAATTGCTCCCTTCTAGATCTTTCCTGACCACTGCCTGTCGACAGAGAGCTTCAGTCCATTCTTGTGGGATTCCAGCCTGTGTGTCATTTTTCCTTCCTGATGGCCTGTCCTATGTACTTTGGATTTGCTTCATTAGCCCTTACAATGGTACTAGCCAATCCCTTGTAATAACGTTTTTAAAAAATCTTCTGGGGCAATTGGTTCATGAATATGAAAGCATAGACAATAAATAGTTCAGTGGCATCTGTGTTTTTAGCAGGATGAGATGGCAGGACTGTGAGAGGTCAGTATGGCCAAAGTATAATCATAAAATTTTAAAAGATCAAAAAAAGAAAAAAAGGAGAGAAAGAATTCTGTTTAGTGTTATTGAGGTTAAATTAATGTGTGAATCCAAAGGACAATAAAACAGATTTCTATTTTAACCAGCAGCCCACTTAAACTTTTACTTCAGGTGTCCTTCTACAAGTGGTTAGAAATATCTAATGATGTCTATAAATTATTGTTACTTAATCTTGAGAAAATGTCAAGTATTCAGCCTTAACGATCTTTACCTAAATAGCAATGTTAATTTTTTTTCTGTAATTTTTCAGAGTAAAGTCAAGAATCCTGAGTACAGTAGGTTCTAGAAAAAAATAAAAATAATAATGAAAGCTTAGGAGTGAAGCAACAAAAACAAAGATTTCCCTCCATACCTTTCAAAGTAGTCTTTAGTTTATGAAAGTCAAAGTGAAGTCGCTCAGTCATGTCCAACTCTTTGCGACGCCATGGACTGTAGCCTACCAGTCTCCTCCATCCATGGGATTTTCCAGGCAAGAGTACTGGAGCGGGGTGCCATTGCCTTCTCTTAGTTTATGGGTGGCCCTTTAAAGTTTCTGCGGCATGTGTTTGCTGAAGAAAGCCAGCACACATTTTTTGAGAGTCAGGAGAGGCAGAGATGGCAGGCAGGTACACGATTTGTGTGTGTACATGTGGGAAAGGTGGTGGCAATGGAGGAGCAGCTACTAATATTTGAGGAAAGGTGATTCCAGAAGGTAAGAGTTTATTCTGATAGGAATCCTAGTGCTATTAGGATTGCTGGGCCAGTTGAAGAGAGATTAGCTTTGTTTACTGAGAATACATTTGAGAAATCACTTAGAGCATATATTCTTGCTGTAAAGATATTTTTTTGTTCTTATTTGTGAACATGAAACAATTCTTTGTGGGGGAAATGGGAAAAAGGGTATGGAATTTTCTAGTAAATTCCTAATTTTAGGAAGCAAGCACCATGCTGGCAGTTGTAGGAGAAATATTATCATATATTAACAATATTTAACATAATAGTATATATTTAGTGTTTTGTAGCTTATAAAGGAGAAATATTAACATAGTAATGATATTTAACAAATAGTAAGTGTCAATAGCATTTTATAGGTTACAAAGCACTGACATACATGCCAATAGAACTTCTTCTATTACGATCACGTAACTCTGTGATACAGGCTCAGACTGCATTTTATACATACAAAGTTTAAGGCTTTCACCACTCTGATCTGATGCCTTCTTCCTGGAATGGTTTACCAACTGTTAAACTCCTGAAATACTTCTGCATCAATTCATAAATAGTTTCAAACCCTAACCTACTGAATATTCCCTACCTCCCATAGCCCCAAATTATTTCCCTGGGACTTTCAGCTCTCCACTATCCATCAGTGAAAGTGTTACTATCTAGCCCAATGGGGAGCTACCAAGACTTAGCTCTAAACTTACCTGGTTTCCTTTCTGATTGGCTGTTACCCAGGTCATGCTGATTGTTGAATATCTTAAATCACATTCCCTAGTCACTAATTTTGCATTTATTATCCATCTTTCAAAACTGTTGAAATCTGTTATCTCTGATGTTTTTCTTTCTAGTTCTTTTAGTTTTGGGAGCTTATGCCTTAAAAATCCCAATACTATGATTTCAGTAGAGTGTCAGAAGGGAGAGGAGATAAATTCATTCATTAGTATGCTTCATTTAACCATAGTTTGATTAATAATCTTAAAGGATGCTGAAAACATCCATTAGAATGAAGGCTTGTATAAAAGTGCACTGTGGAACTTTGTTAAGAAGTGTTCCATGAAAAGAGAAAGAACTCTTTGATCCAATGAGTATGAAATGTCAGGTTAAATGAAGTCAGACTTATTTTTTCTTCTTAGCTTTTTAGTGCTTTTCTATGCTATTGTTCATTATTAATTTCCAAACCAGTGTAAATATATGGTGTGTTTCTCACACTTTTTTCTCCTCAGATTCCTCTTCTCTTTTAAATGGACCATAAATGTAGTAATAAGGTAGGAATATCTTAAGGTAGTATCTTAAAGTAATATCTTTTAAGGTAGTAATATCTTATCAAGAGCTTTATTTTAGAAAGCGAAGCATATTTTGAGGGAATTTGTGTTGTACCATTTGCAGTCCATCGGGGATCTGACGCTTTTGCCTAAAGTTGCATCTGAACTTAAGAAGCTGGAACTATATTTCCCAGAATCCTCTTTCTTGTGGAGTCGCAGATTTGAGCTTTCCCGTGAAGGGGCATATTCTCAAGAGCTGAGCCCTTGAGAACCTCAGCTAAGTGGACTCACTTAAAGTCAGTTCATTGGATCTTTCCGGAGATACTATAGAATTGCAGCATCTTCTAGGCAAAATCTTTTATCAGTAGCTTTAGTGTTTTGGCCTGAGACAAGCCCTCTAGTTTTTAGAGGCAGTTTTCTTAACTTTTGATGGACGCTTCCCTGACCTATGTTCTCCCATTTCTTCTAAGTAAAGTATAAGCCCCTATTTCTTTACAAAACCCTTTACATCCATGATTCATAGCGTGGCTTCTGTTTGCCAGTGAACAATTGATTCAGTACTGATCAAGAGTAAGTGCCAGTGAGTCTATCAGAAATGTCTGCATAGCTGCCTATTCAAATGTTAGAATAACCACTTAGGATTTCATGAAATTTACTCAATGTCAGGAATCCAGTGTTTAGAGTATTTCTCTGTACCTTTTCCAACTTGGGCTGACCAGTGTGACCAAAAGTAAAACTGTTTTTCATGTAAGCGAGTCCTTATCCAAGGGTAGCAGTATCGTTTAAGTAGCCAAGAAATTGGCCAGTCTATGTAAATTTGGCTTTAAAAAGGATAATTATTTAATATCCTGCAGATGGCATTTCAAGTTCAGATAAATTAGTAATATTGAATTGGTGAACTTTTTTGCTAGGAAAAATATTCTTTCTTGAAAACAGACTATGAGGATTAAACAAAGACTAAAGGGCAAATTCTTCCCTTATAGCTCAGTCAGTAAAGAATCCACCTGTAAGGCAGGAGTCTGCCTGCAATGCAGGAGACCCTGCAATGCAGGTTTAATCTCTGGCTTGGGAAGAAAATCCCTGGCCTGGAGAAAGAAATGGTAAACCACTCCAGTATTTTTGCTTGAGAAGTCCTATAGACAGAGGAGACTGGCAGGCTTGGGGTCATAAGAATTGGACGTGATTAAACCACCACCATGGGCAAAACCAAAATAAAACCAAAACAGCACTTAGAAAACCCAACAGCTTCCTCCCTGTGTCAGGGTAAGTAAACAAGTTCCCTGACTTCTCTCCTCCCATCTATTTCAATCATGTGTTCAATCAGCTTCAACCAAAAGCACTTCCACCTTTAAACTTTGTATATCACAATTACCTTATCTTTTAATAGTTTTGATTCTGGAGATTAGAATTTTGTGTACTGTAAACTCCTATAGGGCCAGGATCAGGTCCCTCTTTTCCTTTCTGCAGATAATTGAACATCATGTAGTTCAGTACTAAAAATGCTTCTTTGTGTAGATTTTAGGAGTTGGATGTTGATTTGTCATTTCTGCTTTGTACGTATCTTAATTCTGCTTTATTTGTGTTATGGAAGGTCAAGTGTACATAACTCTGATCAGTTAAATCTATGTTAAATAGCCTCTCACCCACACCAAAGGATGGACAGAACAATTGAGCTGGACATTTAGGTGCTAGTCTTTTGCTTATTTGTTGAATGAGTAATGTGTTTTCTGAACTATCAAATCTATAAAATATCATAAAGAATCACACAGTTCATTAACATGTCAGTCAATCTGTGAGAATGTATTGGACACTTATGTTGTGTCTAGCATAGTAATAGTGCCTAGAGAAATTTGCTCAGTCATGTCTGACTCTTTGCAATCTCATGGACTGTAAGTCCACGGAATTCTCCACGCCAGAGTACTGGAGTGGGTAGCCTTTCCTTTCTCTAGAGGATCTTCCCAACTCAGGGATTGAGTCCAGGTCTCCCTCATTGCAGGCGGATTCTTTACCAGCTGAGCCACCAGTGAAGCATTGTAATAATTATGTAATTGCTTTCACTGTTAATTAGTAATACTATTTTTTTTTTTTTGGCTCTCACACAGAATAAAGTACATAAAAGATTCAGTTCCTTCTCTTAACAAGGAGTCAAAATTATATTGCTCTGAGTGTATGGATGTGAGAGTTGGACTGTGAAGAAGGCTGAGCGCTGAAGAATTGATGCTTTTGAACTGTGGTGTTGGAGAAGACTCTTGAGAGTCCCTTGGACTGCAAGGAGATCCAACCAGTCCATTCTGAAGGCGATCAACCCTGGGATTTCTTTGGAAGTAATGATGCAAAAGCTGAAACTCCAGTTCTTTGGCCGCTTCATGCGAACAGCTGACTCATTGTAAAAGATTCTGATGCTGGGAGGGACTGGAGGCAGGAGGAGAGGGGATGACAGAGGATGAGATGGCTGGATGGCATCACTGACTCAATGGATGCGAGTCTGAGTGAACTCCAGGAGTTGGTGATGGACAGGGAGGCCTGGTGTGCTGCGACTCATGGGGTCGCAGAGTCAGACACAACTGAGCAACTGAACTGAACTGAACTGAGTGAAGTTTTAATGCATATGAGGTCATCATGACTTTTTAAATAGATGCTTAAAAATTGAGGTACAGTTAATTTACAGTGTAGTATTAGTTTCAGATGTACAGCAAAATGATTCAGTTATACACATATATATATATATATATCCTATTTTTCAGATTATTTCTATTATGGGTTATTATAAGATATTGAATATAATTCCCTGTGCTGTATGGTAGGTCCTTGTTGTTTACCTATTTTATATATAATATGTATATATTAATCCCAACCTCTAATTGACCCCCTCATCTCCAGCTCCTGACCCTTTGGTAACCATAAGTCTGTTATCTGTGTCCATGAATCTCTGTTTTGGACATAAGTTCATTTTTTTTTTAGATTCCATATATAAGTGATATCATATAATGTTTGTCTGACTTACCTCACTTAGTATGATACTTTTTAGGTCCACCCATGCTGCTGCAGCTGGCATTGTTTATTTTATGGCAGCGTACTAGTTCCTTGCCTTTATGTACCACACCTTCTTTAGTCATTCCTTTGTCAGTGAACATTTAAGTTGCTTCCACACTTGGCTACTATAGCTAGCATTGCCATGAACTTTGGGGCACATATATCTTTTCAAATTAGAGTTCTCTTGGGGTATATGTCCAGGAGTGCTATTGCTGCATCATATGATAACTATTTTTTTTTTTTTTATAAAGGAACCTCCATACTGTTCTGCAGAGTAGCGGTACCAATTTACATTTACACCAACAATGTAGGAGGGTTCCTTTTTGTCCACATCCTCTCCAGCATTTATTATTTGTAGACATTTTAATGTTGGCTATTCTGATTGGTACGAGGTGATACCTCTTTGTAGTTTTGATTTGCATTTTTCTAGTAATCAATGATAGTGGGCATCTTTTCAAGTGTCTGGTGGCCATCAGATTTGTTTTAATCTAACATGGGGAACATCATTCTCTTCACAGAAATATGTCTGACACTGTTTTCAAGGGTGGCCTGAGAAATTCTGAGACTCAAAATGTGGATGACTTGTGGTAGCTGAAATGCCACCATCCTGAACAAAGAAGAGGCCTTTGCAAGGCCAGAATCCAGTTGTTTGTTCAGTTTTCCAAGCACAGAAATATGTTAGCTCTGAAAAACAACCAGGGAGAAATTTGTTTAAAATGCAGTCTAGAAAGAGATTGCAATTTTCCCAAGTTCTCAGTCAGCTTAGGGAGGTTGTTAACAAGATTTTCAGAGTCCTAAACCTCTAATAATCAAGGTTTTCTAGTAAAGCCTGGGATTAGCAAGCCTCATAAATGATGTCTGGCTCAGAGAAGGGGGCCTGACTCTAAATGATTTCTACTTGGTCTTTTTGTTCTTCTAGTCACTCACTATCAAATACCCTAATAAGTAAAACAAAACAAAAGAAAGCAGAACTTTCTTCTATCCATCAGTGGAATAGTTTTGAGCAAAAAGAAGAAAAGGGAGGAACTCATACAGCAGACAGTAAATTTTATTAAAGGAATATATTTAGGAAGCATAACATTTGTGTAATTTCAGATAATTAATTTTGGGGTTGATTTGAATGGAGAAGTGAGAAAAAAATTTGAAAGTAGAATTCAAATTGACTTTCATTTATAAAAAATTGATTTTTTACCTCACTTTAAAATAATCTGTTTTTTCCATAAGGTGACATGAACCTACGTAGTTACTAGCTGATATGATTACTAATGAACACATAAATGATTTTCTGGTTTGCTTATAAATACATATTTCTGATTACAGTGAAAAATCTCAAAACACAGACAAATCTGAGAAACTCTGTTACTGAAACTGAAATCAGCAATTCAAACTTGGATGCATAAGTTTAAGAGTGTCAGAATGGTGGCATATTTAGTTATATGACCCTAGAACTTCTCTGTGCTACCCTATGATGTGTCACATCAATCAGTGTGTTCAAGGAAGGTCTAATGATTCTGTTTCTGTTATCATCAGCTTTGTCTATTCATTCATTTTCTTTTATTGCTATGTGGTACTCCACTGTATGAACCTTCACAGTTTATGTGTCTATTCGCCCAAAAAACAGTGCTGTGAGACTAGCCTGGTACCGTTACTCTTGACCCCAGTGGTAGAGAAACTGACAACAATTTTCAGGTTCATGTTTTATTCATCATTAATCTGAGCAATTTGCTTCATCTATGCTATGCACAGTTGTCACTTAAGAATACAGGGTAATAGTAATAATCCACTAGGGTTGTAGATTGTGTTTTGTAGTTGTTGAATTTTAGTATTACACTTTATTTTCCATTCTTCTGTTTTCGAAAATTGGCATTTCAAATAGAAACTTTAAGTAATATTTATGGATATTTTTAAGATTTCTCCCACAGGAATTTTCTTTATTCATATGGTTAATCCATGTATTTAGATAATAAAGTGGCAAAAAATCCACCCCTCAAGGCTGCTTATAACTATGGACTATAAAGTGTGTTGAAAGTAAACTCACCTGCTTGTCAGTTGCAAAGCCATATTAAGCCTTCTGTATAATTTATTTCTTTTACTACTCTTGCTTTTCTACTGGGCTTTACTCACAGTAAGAAGCTGTCTATTATGCCTGTAATATTTTTTTTAAGCATTTTAAAAGCTGGGCAGATGTTCCCTGGGAAATGATCTAAAACTAAGTATCTTGTAGAGGTAAATTTTGATAAAGATTCATATTTTCTGTTAACTGAGTTAGGAATAGAAGAGACTAAGCCCAGAATCAGTGTGTCTTCTTTTGGGACAAGACATGGTGGAATGAAATTCTGTTTCTTTCATAAACATTCATAGTCTGTCTTCATTTTTATTTAAAAAATAAATTTGGTGGTCTTTGTATTTTGTTAATCAAGACTATCTACTTATGCATGATAGAAGTATATTTAAAATCTCTTATACATATCAAGGCTATGGTTTTTCCAGTGGTCATGTATGGATTTGAGAGTTGGACTATAAAGAAAGCTGAGTGCCAAAGAATTGATGCTTTTGAACTGTGGTGCTAGAGAAGACTCTTGAGAGTACCTTGGACTGCAAGGAGATCCAACCAGTCCATCCTAAAGGAATGTGTTCCTTTCCTTGGGTGTTCATTTGAAGGACTGATGTTGAAGCTGAAACTCTAATACTTTGACCACCTGATATGAAGAGCTGACTCATTTGAAAAGACCCTGATGATGGGAAAGATTGAGGGCAGGAGGAGAAGGGGACGACAGAGGATGAGATGGTTGGATGGAATCATTGACTCAATGGACATGGGTTTGGGTAGACTCTGGGAGCTGGTGATGGATAGGGAGGCCTGGCATGCTGCGGTTCATGGGGTTGCAAAGAGTTGGACACAACTGAGCAACTAAACTGAACTGAATGGATACATATACAGGTAGTATCAATAATAATAATTTAAATTTACTGACTTACAAAAGTGCAAAGTCCAGGATTCTGTTTGGCTTTAGGCATGGATTGAAGCATGACATGGAGCTCAGATGATGTCATCAGTATCAATTTAACTCTGTCACTTGGAAGTGCTGGTCAGAGGATGGTCAGGGGTCCAATAATCTCATGTGCTTAGCAGTGATCAAAGGTTTCATTCTTCAAAAGCAGATACAAAGATGGAGTCGTGGTCCATGCTATTTATTAGGAATCAACACTTGTGAGAGGAAGAAGGGGGGGAAACAAGATTGGGCAGAGGGAGTTGTCAAGTTGAAATTCAGTTCTAGCAAATCCTCAAGCAGTGTGATAAGGAAATTTGGAATGAGTGGCCTTTTATTTTTATTTTTTTTTAACTTTTAAAAAAAATTTACTTTACAAAAAAATACTGTATTGGTTTTGCCATACATTGGAATGATTCCACCATGGGTGTACATGAGTTTCCAATCTTGAACCCCTCTCCCACCTCTCTCCCCATATCATCTCTCTGCATCATCCCATGCACCAGCCCCAAGCATCCTGTATCCTGTATCGAACATAGACTAGCGATTCATTTCTTACACAATAGTATACATGTTTCAATGCCATTCTCCCAAATCATCCCACCCTCTTCCTCTCCCACAGAGTCCAAAAGTCCATTCTATACATCTGTGTCTCTTTTGCTGTCTTGCATACAGGGTTATCATTACCATCTTTCTAAATTCCATATATATGTGTCAGTATACTCTATTAGTGTTTTTCTTTCTGGCTTACTTCACTCTGTATAATCAGCTCCAGTTTCATCCACCTCATTAGAACTGATTCAAATGTATTCTTTTTAATGGCTGAGTAATATTCCATTGTGTATATGTACCAAAGCTTTCTTATCCATTCATCTGCTGATGGACA
>SJYC01111406.1:0-33106 GCA_006408675.1 Madoqua kirkii
ACTCAAAATGGAGTAAAGATCTAAATGTAAGACCAGAAACTTTAAAACTCTTAGAGGAGAACATAGGCAAAACACTCTCCGACATAAATCACAGCAGGATCCTCTATGATCCACCTCCCAGTATGCTGGAAATAAGAGCAAAAATAAACAAATGGGATCTAATTAAAATTAAAAGCTTCTGCACAACAAAGGAAACTATAAGTAAGGTGAAAAGACAGCCTTCTGAATGGGAGAAAACTATAGCAAATGAAGCAACTGACAAACAACTAACCTCACTTAGATATTTTTTCTGAGTGCCCTTTGGGCACAGGAATTCACATTTGGAGATCTGGAATAGCTGATGACTATGAAATTCTTGTTTACTGATATGACTGGAAGTATTCCATTTCTTGTATCCTACCCTGTGAAATACCAGTAAACAGCTTTCTGGACATAGTCCCTTCAGGCAGGCCTTCTTAACCATATAAATCTACATGGTGGTCAGGCTACATAATTTTTCTTCTGCCCATGAGACTATGAGAAAAAGCCACATTTCACCATATATATGGTGAGGGAGATATGTCCATCTGCAAACTCATGTTAGCTTTTAATAAATGTATTTTAAATTCTGAAATGTTGACATAAATAACATGTACAACCATCATATTTTCCCAAACATTAATAGTAATATATGTTAAGTTACAATAATTGGATAAAAAATCATTATTATATAATATTCTATCACCTCAAGACACTGTATTTATTTTTAAATATATTTTGTATATTGCATTGTTTGTTTTAAGTGT
Organism: Madoqua kirkii; assembly: GCA_006408675.1. Taxonomy (NCBI): domain Eukaryota; kingdom Metazoa; phylum Chordata; class Mammalia; order Artiodactyla; family Bovidae; genus Madoqua; species Madoqua kirkii. The sequence continues at coordinate 786 of SJYC01111406.1, forward strand.
ATTAATGACACTCTAAAGTCACCCATATTCCATTTATTTAAACATGGTTTCTAATAGGTTTTGTTGTTATACTTACTGAATTTCTCTACCTGATAGCATTAGGTTTTCAGCTAGGGAAGTACATACACCATTGGAAATTTTCAGTCTTTGGAAATATATGAACATTTTTTGAAGCTGAATTGTAGAAAATGACTTCTCTTATTGTCTGGGTTATTTTAGAAAATAAAAGGAAAAGCAAATGTTGATTGGCTAATCTGAGTGATACATCAGCTATGGTTTAAAAAATACTCCAAAAAGCTGATAAATAATGACTTTTTCTTCTTAAGAAAAATGTCCATACACACAGAATTTAATGTTAAACTTTTATTTATTTTAACCTCCTCATTTTGCAGGTAGTAATCAGTTGCAGGGAGGAAATAAGCCTCATGACTAAGCAGAAATAAATTTTGGCTCAGAATGTCTTCTGATATAGTCTAATGCATCAGTGATACTATAAGATAGCAAAACAAAAAGCAGGCAAAGGGGAAAAAGTAGAAGTGAAGTGAACAGACATGAAAGGGATGCAAACAGAAGCAAAGAAATGTTCAACAAAGGTATTTGATTGCATAAGTGAATGACAAAAAAGGAAGTAATATACAAGTGGTGATATGACAAATATAATAATTTTTTCATTCTTGAGGATAAGACTTCATTAGCGCTAACGTTAAAAAAAGACGAAGCAAGTTCTACCACTAACATAGTTAAAACAAGTAGACTATTAATATATTTATACAGGTAATTGTTAGGAATTAAATGTACAATAGGAAAGCTGTCCATGGCTCTAAAACTGGAAGGTTAAAGTATGTAGGTTGTCCTATACCCTGAGTCTATATATGTGTATATATATATATATATATATATATATATATATATATGTATATATATTTCTCACTTCCACTGTATAATCATAAGGGATTTGATTTAGGTCATACCTGAATGGTCTAGTGGTTTGCCCTACTTTCTGCAATTCATAGGATTGTAAAGAGTCAGACATGACTGAGCGACTGAACTGAACTGATGTATATATATATATGAGCTTCCCTGGTGGCTCAGATGGTAAAAGCGTCTGTTTGCAATGTGGGAGATCCTGGTTTGATCCCTGGGTCGAGAAGATCCCCTGGCGAAGGAAATGGCAACCCACTCCAGTACTCTTGTTGGGAAAATTCCATGGATGGAGGAACCTTTTGGTTACAGTCTATGGGGCCACAAAGAGTCGGACACGACTGAGCAACTTCTCTTTCACTTTCTTTTCATGTGTGTGTATATATATATATATATATATTTAAAGCACTTACTTTTTGGTAAGTACTTCTTACAAAAGCACAGAATTGTTTTATTTTTTATAAGGTCAAGATAAGAAATAATGATGCTAAAACCAACAATAAGAAATTGAATAAACTACTAATTTTCTCTGTTTCATACACTGTTGGGTCTTCTCATTAACTTTTATAAAAATATAAAATCTCTGTAGAATCTAAGAAAATGGTACAAATGGACTTATTTACAAAACAAATAGAGTCACAGATGTAGAAAACAAACTTATTGTTACCAAGGGGAAGGGGTGAGGGATAAATTAGGAGATTGGGGTGTGACATATACACACTACTATATGTAAAACAGAAAACTACTGTATAATACAGGGAATTCTACTCAACATCTTTAATGATGTATAGGAAAAAAAAGTGAATATGTGTATGTATGTGTGTATATATATATATATATATACACACACACACATATACATATGTGTACACACACACATATATACATATGTGCACACACACAGGGAAATGGCAACCCACTCCAGTGTTCTTGCCTGGAGAACCCCAGGGATGGCAGAGGCTGATGGGCTGTTGTCTATGGGTTCGCACAGAGTCTAACACGACTGAAGCGACTTAGCAGCAGCAGCAGCAGGAGTAGCACACAAACATAGATATATTTATATATGAAACTGATTAATTTTGCTGTACAGCAGACACAAACACATTATAAATAAACTATGTTGTTGTTGTTCAGTTGCCCAGTCATGTCCCGTGTGTGTACACACATATATATACATACACACACACATATATATACTGTTGTTGTTCAGTTCCCAGTCGTGTCTGACTCTTCATGATCCCGTGGACTGCAGCACGCCAGGCCTCCCTGTGTGTCACCATCTCCTGGAGTTTGCTCAAGTACATATCCATTGCATTGGTGATGCCATCCAGCCATCTCATCCTCTATTGCCCTCTTCTCCCTCTCCCTTCAGTATTTCCCAGCATCAGGGTCTTTTCTGGTGACTCAGCTATTCACATCAGATGACCAAAGCATTGGAGCTTCAGCTTCAGTATTAGTCCTTCCATGTGTATTCAGGGTTAATTTCCTTAAGACTGACTGATTTGATTTCCTTGCTGTCCAAGGGACCCTCCAGGACCACAGTTCAAAAGCATCAATTCTTTGGTGCTCTGCCTTCTTGGTCCAGCTCTCATAATTGTACATGACCACCAGAAAGACCATAGCCTTAACTATAAGAACCAGCAAAGTGATGTATTTGCTGTTTAACACACAGTCCAGGTTTGTCATAGTTTTCTTGCTAAGAAGCAGTCATCTAATATCATGGCTGCAGTCACCATCCACAGTGATTTTAAAGCCCAAGAAGAGGAAATCTGTCGCTGCCTCCACCATTTTGCCTCCTATTTGCCATAAAGTGATGGAGCTGGATGCCATGATCTTAGTTTTTTTTTTTTTTTAATATTCAGTTTTAAGCTGACTCTTTTACTCTTCTCTTTCACTCTTATCGAGAGGTTCTTTAGGTCCTCTCTACTTTCTGCCATTAGAGTGGTATCATCCACATATCTGAGATTGTTTATGTTTCCCCACCTATCTTGATACCACTTGTAACTCATCCAGCCTGGCATTTCTCATGCTTGGTGTATAAGTTAAATAAACAGGGTTACAATAAACAGCCTTGTCCTACTCCTTTCTCAATCCTGAAACAGTCAGTTGTTCCATACAGGATTCTAACTGCTGCTTCTTTACCCATGTACAGGTTTCTCAGAAAATGGGTAAGATGGTCTGGCATTCCCGTCTCTTTAAATAATTTTCCACAGTTTGTTGTGATCCACACAGTAAAAGGCTTTAGCGTAGTCAGTGAAACAGAGGTAGATGTTTTTCTGGAATTCCCTTGATTTCTTTATGATACAGCAAATTTTGGCAACTTCATCTCTGGTTCCTCTGCCTTTTCTAAACCCAGCTTGGACATCTGGAAGTTCTCAGTTCAGGTAATGCTGAAGCCTAGCATGCAGGTTTTTGAACATGACCTTACTAGCATAGGAGATAAGTGCAATTGTCTGGTGGTTAGTGCATTCTTTAGTACTACCCTTCTTTGGAATTGGGATGAAGATTGACTTTTTCTTGTCTTATTGTCACTGCTGCATTTTCCAGAATTGGTGATATACTGAGTGGAGAACTTTGATAGCATCCGTTTTTAGAATTTTAAATAACCAGCTGGAATTTCATCACCTGCACTAGCTTTACTGTCTGCAGTGCTTTCTAAGGCCCACTTCACTTTACACTCCAGAATGTCTGGCTCTGGGTGAATGAGTACACCATCGTGATTATCTGGGTCATTAAAGTCTTTTTTGTATAGTTCCTCTGTGTATTTTTTCCATCTCTTCTTGATCTCTTCTGCTTCTTTAAGGTCTTTACTGTTCCTGTCCTTTATTGTGCCCATCTTTGGATGAAATGTTCTTTTGATATTCCCAATTTTCTTGAAGATGTCTCTAGCCTTTCCCCTTCTGTTGTTTTCCTGTATTACTTTGCATTGTTCATTGAAGAAGGCTTTCTTGCCTCTCTTTGTTATTTTCTGGAACTCTGCGTTTAGTTGGGTGTACCCTTCCCTTTCTCCTTTGCTTTTTGCTTCTCTTCTTTCCTCAGCTATTTGTAAAGCCTCTTCAGATAACCACTTTGCCTTATTGCTTTTCTTTTTCTTTGAGATGGATTTGTGCACTGCTCCTATACAATATTATGGACCTCTGTCCATAGTTCTTCAGGCACAGTGTTTATTAGGTTTGATCCCTTGAATGTACTCATTACCTCCATTGCATATTCATAGGGGACTTGATTTAATTCATACCTGGCTGGTCTACTGTTTTCTCCTGCTTTCTTTAGTTTAAGCCTGGATTTTGCTATCAGAAGCTGATGATCAGAGCCACATTCAGGTCCTGGTCTTCTTTTTGATGATTGTATATAGCTTCTCCATCTTGACTACACAAAATGAAATTAATCTGATTTTGGCACTGACCATTTGGTGATGTCACTGTGTAAAGTCACCTCTTGTGTTGTTGAAAAAATATATTTTCTATGACTAGTGCATTCTCTTGGCAGAATTCTGTTAGCCTTTTCCCTGCTTCATTTTGTACCCCAAGGCTAAATGTGCCTGTTACTCCAGGTATCTCTTGACTTCCTACTTTTTCATTCCAATCCCCAGTGATGAATATGATGAATAGAACATCTTTTTTTTTTTTTGGCATTAGTTCTAGGAAGTCATATAGGCCTTCATAGAACAAATCAACTTCAGCTTCATCAACACTAGTGGTTGGGGTATAGACTTGGATTACTGTGATTTTGAATGGTTTGCTTTGGAAATGAACTGAGATCATTCTGTCATTTTTGAGGTTGTATGCAAGTACTGCATTTCAGACTCATTTACTGATTATGAGGGCTACTCCATTTCTTCTATGGGATTCTGACCCCCAGGAGAAAATACAGTGGCTATCTGAATTAAATTCACCCATTCTCATCCATTTTAGCTTATTGATTCCTAAAATTTGATGTTTACTCTTGCCATCTCCTGCTTGTTGGTGGTAGTTTAGTCCTAAGTCATGTCTGACTCTTGTGACCCCATGGATTATAGACTGCCCAATTCCTCTGTCCATTGGGATTTTCCAGGCAAGAGTACTGGAGTGGGTTGCCATTTACTTTCTAGAGAATCTTTCTGACCCAGTAATTGAACCAGTGATTCCTGCATTTCAAGTAGAAGCTTTAATGCTGAGCCAACAGGGAAGCTCTGACCATGTCCAATTTACTTTGAATCATGGATCTAACATCCCAGGTTTCTATGCAGTACTGTTCTTTGCAGCATCAGATTTTACTTTCATTACCAGACACATCTACAACTGAGTATCGTTTCCACTTTGGCCCAGCCACTTCATTCTTTCTGGAGCAGCAACTAATAGTAGTTCTCCTCTGGTTTTGCCTAGTAGCATATTGGACACCTTCTGGCCTGGGGAATTCAGTTTCCATGTCATATCTTTTTGTTTTTATATACAGTTCATGGGATTCTCATGGCAAGTATACTGCTGTGGTTTGCCATTCCCTTCTCCAGTGAGGCTTCCTTGTGGCTCAGAGGTTAAAGCGTCTGCCTTCAATGTGGGAGACACAGATTTGATCCCTGGGTAGGGAAAATCCCCTGGAGAAGGAAATGGTAACCCACTCCAGTATTCTTGCCTGGAGAATCCCATGGATGGAGAAGCCTGGTAGGCTACAGTCCACAGGGTCGCAAAAAGTCGGACATGACAGAGCTACTATCCGCTCTGCTCTCCAGTGGATTAAGTTTTCTCAGAACTCTCCTCTGTGACCTGTCCATCTTGGGTGGCCCTACACCATATGGCTCAAGCACCTTCGCCACGACAAGGCAATGATCTAGGAAAGGGAAATCAACTATACCCCAATAAAAATTAATTTTTAAAAAAGTTATGGTACCTTCTCAAAAAAGAAAAAAACGAAACAAGACTCAGTTTATTTTCTTGATGATAAGAAATTCTACTTTCTGAATATGTAAATGAATTCCTCTGTCTTGAAACAACAATTACATAGTGAAATTATCTATGCCCATGCCAGGCCCTGATTGTCTCTACGATATACATGGGTTAGGAGCCTTAATTTTACTTACACTAAAATTTTCTGGTATGTTATGATAAACAGTGAATATATACTTGCCAACATTTGATTTACTTCTTTCAACTAAAATATAGTGAACAGTGTCTTGATTTTTCTTAGAAAATTTGATTTTTTTCTAGACAGTCCAATTCTTGGAAATGTATAGGTGCTAATCTATTCTTGTTTCACATCTTTCAAACTTTGGAAGCTTCAAGTTTTTTTTTTTTTGACTTTCATTAAATTTGTCACAGCACTAGTGACTGGATATTAATAGAGAATCTCTAGCATGGACAATATTCTGTTTTGCAACCAATTACAGATACAGACAAACTTTCTTTGCAAGATAAGAGCAAAAGATCCAAAAGACATATTGATATGGCAGCAGTTTGAAGAGGAGTGGAGACAAGATCTGATAAGGAACATTTACCATTATTGCCATTATTTAGTTGCTAAACTGTGTCCAACAGTTTTTGACCCCATGGACTGTAGCCCACCAGATTTCCCTGACCTTGGAATTTCCCAGGCAAGAATACTGGAATGGGTTGCCTTTTCTTGTCATGCATAAACACAAAGGAACATGAGTCTGTTCTCAACACATCACCTGACAATATTTGATGTTTACTTGCCAACATTAGTACAGAAATCTGATTTCACCTAGGATCAACTTCATGGACAAAAGTTTCCTTTTTAAAAAAAATTTTTTTAATGGTCTTACTTTTATACTACTAGTTCTATGTCCAGCTTCTGGGAACACATCAGTTGGTCTTCAGGAAGTCTCATGACTTATGTCTTTAACAAGAACAGTTTAAAAACTGTGCTCCCTATCTCCAGTGTTGATTATAGTAATACTCCAGCTCCAAGAATAATTAATGCTATTCCAGGCTCTGATCATTTGCCCCCAACATAATCCTCATCATTTCCCCTGGGAGCAAGTTCATGGTCTAGGTCTTGGAGAGTTTCAGCACAGACAAGTTCAGGTCAGGGCACCTTGGGAGTGGGGTGAGTGGGGATCAGGAGTGAGACCAGCATTGCAGACCACCATCCTACTTCCCAGGAGGGCTTCCTCTGTGTATCTAGTTAATGCAGTCTAATTAATAAGGGCTCTTTCCTGGAATTGCCAGCTATCTGTTGGTCAGAGGAATGCAGTCAATTTTAGTTCCTTTTGTTTAATTTCATCTTTTCCATTTTCTGTCCTGAGGGACAAAATAATGCATCACTGGCTTCTCAGATGGAGCTGGAATATGTTTGTGTGGGTGTGCACTCTGTCATGTTGTGTCTGACTCTTTGCGATCCCATGGACTGGAGCCCTCCAGTCTCCTCTGTCCATAGAATTTTCCAGGAAAGATTACTAGAGGGAGTTGTCATTTCCAACTTCAGAGGCTCTTCCCAACCCAAGGATCGAACCTGAGTCTTTGTTGGTCAGAGGAATGCAGTCAATTTTAGTTCCTTTTGTTTAATTTCATCTTTTCCATTTTCTGTCCTGAGGGACAAAATAATGCATCACTGGCTTCTCAGATGGAGCTGGAATATGTTTGTGTGGGTGTGCACTCTGTCATGTTGTGTCTGACTCTTTGCGATCCCATGGACTGGAGCCCTCCAGTCTCCTCTGTCCATAGAATTTTCCAGGAAAGATTACTAGAGGGAGTTGTCATTTCCAGCTTCAGAGGCTCTTCCCAACCCAAGGATCGAACCTGAGTCTCTTGTGTCAGCAGGCGGATTCTTAACTACTGAGCCACCCGAGAAGCCTTGAAATATGTTACAAAAGCTCAGGGTCTTCAACTGACTATGCAGTGAGCCAATAGGACTTTCTAAATCATAAAACCTTTTAGAAAATAGTACAGCCAATAAATTTTTATTTAAACCTACATTGTTTTCAAAACTGTGGCTAATAAATGAAAGATGCATTTCATGCAAAGATGGGCTCGATAAAGGACAGAAATGGTATGGGCCTAACAGAAGCAGAAGATATTAAGAAGAGGTGGCAAGAATACACAGAAGAACTGTACAAAAAAGATCTTCACGATCAAGATAATCACTCACCTAGAACCAGACATCCTGGAATGTTGGACTCTGTGGGAGAAAAAGAAGGTGGGATGATTTGGGAGAATGGCATTGAAACATGTATAATATCATATATGAAACGAGTTGCCAGCCCAGGTTCAATGCATGATACTGGATGCATGGGGCTTGTGCACTGGGACGATGCAAAGGGATGGTAGAGGGAAGGAGGAAGGAGGGGGTTCAGGATGGAGAACATGTGTATACCTGTGGTGGATACATACTGATGTATGGCAAAACCAATACAATATTGTATGGAACAATGCTACTCACAAAGAGAAGAGGTGGGGCAAGATCACCTTCAACTGATCCATTCCCCAAGGTTAGTGGGTCTTCCCCAACATGGGGATGGTCTGCACACACCTCTGACCCCATTTTCTCCCACCTGTTGGGAACAGATGGAGTAGTGGGGTTTGCCAGTTCCCTTATGACACACACACTTAAGCAGAGGTACACATCAAGCCTAGAATAGGGAAAGATATTTCCTAGCAAAGAGACATGTCCAGCACAGGCTGTGAAGGATGTTTATCTTTTTGTAAGGAAAATTCCCAGGTCCAAGGCTGCTTTGTACCAGGGATGATCATCCAGGGATGATCAGGTGCATGACTACCTTCCCCAACAAGTAAAGGCTTGTTTGGCAGAAAACATGGAGAAGAGATTTTACATAAAAGGAGATGTGTATAAGAGACAGGGATTGGGGGCAGGAGGAAAAGGGGACGACAGAGGATGAGATGGCTGGATGGCATCATGGACTCGATGAACGTGAGTCTGAGTGAACTCCGGGAGTTGGTGATGGACAGGGAGGCCTGGCATGCTGCGATTAATGGGGTGGCAAAGAATCAGACATGACTGAGTGACTGAGCTGAACTGAACGAGTTATGTTTGCTAAGTAACTTCCCAACCCAGGGATCGAACCTACTTGTAGGCAGATTCTTTACTATCTGAGTCACCAGGAAAGTTATTCAAGTTATAAATATATAAAAGGAAAATTAACATCTGGAAACTAACATCAAAGAACTTGTTGACTAGTTAAGGAAAAAAATAATTTTCATTTATTCATTTATTCATCCATTTTCTCACTCATTCAGATAACAAAACTGTCTTCTAATGTATTAGGAATCATAATACATGTTGAAGATGGAGTTGAAATAATGAACAAAGAAGCAGAATAAATTATAAGAGCTTTCAAAGTTCACTTCAAGTTGAGCTGTGAAAGAGTACACAGAGAATAGGAGAATGAATTTTTGAAAGAGAGCATCATTATATTGAATAGCCATGGTGGATTATATTTTTCTTTAATTTTTTTTTCTTCTCACTTCCTTGTTCTAGATGAGCCCAGGAAAAAGTGCAGCATAGAAAACTAAGTTAAAAAATGAATAAGAAGCTTTAAGTCAGTCTGTCTCTGCTGTGAGGAGCTGTTTCATGTATAACGGATTTGTTATGCTGTACAGAATCTGGTTGACTTTGTAAGAGAATGGAAGTAGCAATTGTCACATCTCCACTCCCCTCTCAACTTTTCCTCTTTCTTGACTAAATGGAGCTATTTGTTTATGCTCACCTGCTAGAGTTTAACAGCTAGGAATACAGCAGGACATCAGCAGTTTTGCCCTGGCAAAGAGCATTCTGTGAGTGACCCTGCTGATACACTTGTGCTGTCCTAACTGTAGCACAGCTTGCATTTGTCACAGGTGAATGGGCTCAATTAGCAAGAGAGAGAGTGTGTTTCAATCGTTAAAAAAATAAAAGGCAAACAAGGAAGAAAACATTTCCTGTTTATGAGTTCTGAAAGAGAGGTGACATTGTAGCATATAATTTTTTTTTCCTTTGGGTTTTACAAAAAAAGCAACTAAAGCAAGAAAACAGAACATTATTTAATATTGGCAAAGTTATTTGAAACAAAGCTGAAGAACAGAGTTCTCAAAGGGCGTTAATGAGGAGTACGATTTTCTGTGAGTATTAATGTTCTTATATATTTTGAACTTCCATACCTCTCTATTTTGCTTATTAAACCTCGGGGGAAATATTAGGCATTTCCTGTGATGTATATAATGAAGCAGATAACTCCAATTTTGTCTGAACTTATGCAGTTTTGCAAGAAGCATTATTTCTTTCAGCTTATAGAATAGTATTTAGTACAATAAAAAAAATAAAGTTTTTAGATAGTATCGTGGTAGGTTGAATGAAAGTTTTAGCCTAGTTACTAACCAATTAGGTGAGCTATGTTTCCCTTGATTACAGTGACGACTCTACATTCTCAAAGTTGTGAACCAAACTTTTAGAATCACGGAAGCAGCATGATGGACACCTAAATATTAGAAAAGGAGATAAATTAGCTTTTAAAATGAAAATCTTACAATATAATGTCTCAAGAAGAGTTGAATTTAAACTTATAATTAAATCATGAAAAAAGTAAAGAATCAATATCCTAGAGAGTGATAGAGAAATAGATAAAAGGAAAAAGGAAAAGATTTAAAATAAAGACTATAGAACTACCTTCCAAGGAGACGGTAGAACCACCTTCCAAGGAGAAGTATCCAGATTTCCTTACTTCTCTGCAAGCTCTAGTTCATGTATTCATTTATTTACTAATTTAATAAATAAGGCTTCAGGTAACTCTTCATTAGTGTCAGGAAGCAGAGTAGGTGTTGATGCCGTAATATAAAAGATTTCAGTTCAGTTCAATTGCTCAATCATGTCTGACTCTTTGTGGCCCCCATGGACTGCAGCACGCCAGTCCTCTCTGTCCATCACCAACTCCCGGAGCTTGCTCAAACTCATGTCCATTGAGTCACTGATGCCATTTAACCATCTTATCCTCTGTTGTCCCCTTCTCCTCCTGCCTTCAATCATTCAGAGCATCAGGGTCTTTTCCAATGAATCAGTTCATTACATCAGGTGGCCAAAATATTGGAGTTTCAGCTTCAGCATCAATCCTTCCAATGATTATTCAGGACTGACTTTCTTTAGGATCAGCTGGTTTGATCTCCCTGCTGTCCAAGGGACTCTCAAGAGTCTTCTCCAACACCACAGTTTAAAAGCATCAATTGTTCAGCACTCAGCTTTCTTTATGGTCCAACTCTCATATCCATACACGACTCCTGGGAAAACCATAGCTTAGACCAGATGGAACTTTGTTGGCAAAGTAATGTCTCTGTTTTTTAATATGCTATCTAGGTTTGGTCATAACTTTCCTTCCAAGGAGCAAGTGTCTTTTAATTTTATAACTACAGTCACCATCTGCAGTGATTTTGTAGTCCAAGAAAATAGTCTGTCACTGTTTCCATAAAAGACACAGACCTGTACCAAGATATGTTGATCTAACAAAAAATACAGACTTGTACAAAGAAATGTTGATCTAATAGCAGATATAGATGTTTAAACAAAGAAATGAAGATAAGGTTAAGACAGGTTGGATTCTATAGGTATGTAAGAAACAGAAATGACAGTGAATAACTTTGCCTAGATCTAAACCATGCATGGTGTTGAGCAAGAGATACCTTCCACTGTGTGATGGACAGTGAAGAGCTTAACAGTTCCTGCCACCAAGAGTAGCAAGTCCCCAGACATCAACTCACTGCATGGTTTGCAGGTGTTGGGGAAAGAAAGACACAACTCACACAGGCACTATATGGAACAATGCTACTCACAAAGAGAAGAGGTGGGGCAAGATCACCTTCAACTGATCCATTCCCCAAGGTTAGTGGGTCTTCCCCAACATGGGGATGGTCTGCACACACCTCTGACCCCATTTTCTCCCACCTGTTGGGAACAGATGGAGTAGTGGGGTTTGCCAGTTCCCTTATGACACACACACTTAAGCAGAGGTACACATCAAGCCTAGAATAGGGAAAGATATTTCCTAGCAAAGAGACATGTCCAGCACAGGCTGTGAAGGATGTTTATCTTTTTGTAAGGAAAATTCCCAGGTCCAAGGCTGCTTTGTACCAGGGATGATCATCCAGGGATGATCAGGTGCATGACTACCTTCCCCAACAAGTAAAGGCTTGTTTGGCAGAAAACATGGAGAAGAGATTTTACATAAAAGGAACAGCATATACAAAGTCATAGGAGATAGAATTGTAGAACTCGTTTGTTTGGGGGTCTGTATATGGTAATTGTTTACGGGAAACCACATACAAAGTATATAAAAAAGTCTTAAAAATTACTTCAAAAAACTGTTAGGATAGAAAAACAAGGGCCAATGTTTAAGGCATTTGGTTTTGTAAGGTTAATAACATTAAGTTAAATTTTTGGTTATCTGATAGTCGAAACAAATGGAGCAAGGTAATAAGTTACAGTGATATAACTGTTCTTCCAAGAGAAAATCATAATTTCTTCAGAGGCAAAAATCTTTTGCTCAAGAGAAAAGGAGTGGGCCTCTCTGTTTTTTGTTTGTTTGTTTTATCTATTGGTCTGATTGTTTTTATTGCTTCTCTTAGTCTGATTGGTAAGAATGTCAATTGTGTGGTCTTCTTCTCACCATAGAGGGTGGTGCATGTGACCAAACTAACCATATAATTTCTTTCAAGAATTTTATTTTTAAAACATACAAAATATGAATGGCTCATCCAACATGCTAATTAATTCTGTGTCAGAATCAGCAAGTGACTCTTCAGTGATGCATGCTGTAGAGATCCCTGGAATCATCTTTCCTGAGATGTGGCTACTCAGCTTTTTAAAAATTCTGTGATCTCCCCACTGTAATTCTAGTAAGCAGCCTCCTCCCCAACTTCTTTCTTTACTAGAGTTAGTGTCTTTTATTCTGAACAAAAGATCATGAACTTTCTGAATCAGAAACAAATGACTTTAATACTTATAACAAAGAAGCATCATCAATGTTATACTTGTGTCAGTTCATCTTGCCTCCCAAATCCCACACATGCAGCATATAGATACCTCAGTAGATGCTGCAGACAGAGTGGTTGTATGCTATAGCTGAGTTACCCTATCTTAGAGAACCTGAAGCTTGTATAATAGGCAGTAAACCAACTTGCCTCTGCTCTGGAGGGAGACTTTCTCTTCCAAGGCTGCTCATTATACACAATGGAATATCACTCAGCCATTAAAAAGAATACATTTGAATCAGTTCTAATGAGGTGGATGAAACTGGAGCCTATTATACAGAGTGAAGTAAGCCAGAAAGAAAAACACCAATAGAGTACACTAACACATATATATGGAATTTAGGAAGATGGTAATGATAACCCTGTATGCGAGACAGTAAAAGAAACACAGACGTGTAGAACAGTCTTTTGGACTCTGTGGGAGAGGGCAAGGGTGGGATGATTGGGGAGAATGGCATCGAAACGTGTAATATCATGTATGAAACAAGTCACCAGTCAAGGTTCGATGCATGATACTGGATGCTTGGGGCTGGTGCACTGGGACGATCCAGAGGGATGGTATGGGGAAGGAGGAGAGAGGGGCATTCAGGATGGGGAACACATGTACACCTGTAGCAGATTCATGTTGATGTATGGCAAAACCAATACAATATTGTAAACTAACCTCCAATTAAAATAAATTCATATTAAAAAAATGCAGTATAGTGCTGAGTGCCATTTAAAGAAAATACAGATAAAGTGTACCCTTGAAGAGTTTATAGAAGAGTTCCTTCTGATAATATCAGGATGAATCTTTTGAAAAATGTGTGAAATTTTTATGCCTAGAAATTGAATGTGGGTGTAAGGGGAGGGAAAGAGTATCCAGTTTACAGGAAATATATGAACAATGACAAGAAGGGAGGGAAACACAGTATGTGAAGAGCAAGTAGTTGCGCTTTGCTCTAGAATATTGTCTGTAAAGAAACTAGAGGACTTTGAATGTCAGATGTAGAACCTAAAGTATTAACAGTGTGATCAATGAGAAAGTCATGGCTTTGGGGAAAAAAAAACACATGATATTGTAAAAACTCGATGAGAACATTATAAAATTTAAGATAGAAAATCAAACAGAATGCATCTTCATGGCCAGTCTTACCACACTCTTGTCTTCCAATGGGAACCCCAAGCCTGAGAAACAGTGCGGTACCTCTGCTTCAGACCCCTCCATTCTTCTATGTGTCTTCTTCGATCTTTACTTCTTCCCTATGTTGGTCCATGTGAGACTGACCTCTGTGTGTCATACAGCCTGCATTTTTTTAATGCCAGGTAAAGCAAGGTCTCACTTACTTTCTTTCCTGCTCTTGGAATTAAATATAGTACCAATTCAGATGGGGTGTCTGGCTTCATCTTTAACTGCAGCCATGGGGCCACAAAATGCCGGACATGACTGAACCTTTGTGCTGGGATTCCAATCTCTGATTTTGCTTGCCTCCTTTAAGAGCAGAACTTCCTCCCTAGTTCAATTGGTAAAGAATCCATTCACTTACTTTCTTTCCTGCTCTTGGAATTAAATATAGTACCAATTCAGATGGGGTGTCTGGCTTCATCTTTAACTGCAGCCATGGGGCCACAAAATGCCGGACATGACTGAACCTTTGTGCTGGGATTCCAATCTCTGATTTTGCTTGCCTCCTTTAAGAGCAGAACTTCCTCCCTAGTTCAATTGGTAAAGAATCCACCTGTAATGCAGGAGACCCCAGTTGATTCCTGGGTCAGGAAGATCTGCTGGAGAATGGTTAGGCTACCCACTCCAGTATTCTTGGGCTTCCCTTGTGGCTCAGTTGGTAAAGAATCTGCCTACAATGTGGAAGACCTGGGTTCAATCCCTGGGTTGGGAAGATCCCCTGGAGAAGGTAAAGGCTACCCATTCCAGTATTCTGTCCATGGGGTCACAGGGAGGATACAGTCCATGGGGTGGCAAAGAACTGGGCATGGCTGAGCAACTTTCACTTTCATTTTAAGAGAAAAACATCTGTTTCCTACAGCCCTCCAGCTCTCCAGCAAGCAAACCCTACTGGCCTTCAAAGTCACACATCTGGGGACTGTATTCCTGGTGTAGGATCTTCAGGCTGGGAGTCCAAAGTGGAGCTCAGACCTGTTGCTTCTTGGAGAGAACCTCTCTACTTGTGTCCATCCTCCCATTTGTGGATTGCTTGTGCCCACTGGTGGTGAGAGTCTTGACTGTACTGTGTCTTTCTCCTGGTCTCATTGTGGCCTCTTCTTTATATTTTTAGTTGTGGAAAGTCTTTTCTGCCAGTTTTCATGTTACGGTTGTAATTTTGTTGTGCTCATGGGAGGAAGTGAGCTCAGGGCCTTCCTACTCCTCGTTTTGGCCACTCCTCTCATCTTAATTCTCATTTAAAGTATCTTGGAGATACACATATTGATCTATAAACTGCCTTTTGATTATTACATAGATATATTCTTATGTGATAGAGAAATAGAACAACACATACTTGATATATGGAAATATATATTTTTTCCTATTGCCATCATAAGCTAAACACTGCAAACCTGATCTACTTAAATGAAGGGCAGTTATCAAGCAAAGAAACAATCAACTTTTTGTTTAATGTAGTGCTTACTCCCCAATAATGAAATATTTTCATCTTATTTATAAATCACAAAGTAAAGAAATATGATTTATGCATATGATATCTCATTTCTGAAGATCAATGGCAAAAGGGAACATCATCATTCAGATACCAAACACGTTTTGTTCCCTCACAGGTGTAAAATTCTGGCCAAGAACTGCAAAGCTTTTAATAATAACTCCTGTGGATGAGTCCTATATAATAAATATCCAAGATCCTTGGAATTTCAATAAGAGTCTAAAAGAAGTGAAGTCATGAACTTGGACCTTTATGATGTATAGAGATATCTAGACTTTCAGTACAGCCTTTGGGGAAGAGTATTATAGGATTGAAGCTGTCAGAAGAGATCAGACACTGCCTAATGAATGAAACAGCTCTGCTAAAGCTGACACAGATTAAGTATCTAGGAACAGTACACTCTTCCACAGTAACTTGAGCCAAAAATAGTTAGTCGAGGTAGATAATATAAAGAGGTTAAAGGCAAAGTGAAACTGGCTAATAATTTTGCAGCTTTTTTATTATCACCAGATATTTTTTCAGTAGCCACTTCAATAATGTGCATGGGTTTCAAATAGTGAAGTTGCACTCTCCTTTCTTTAGATGATGAGACAATCCAGTTAGGCTTCTAACATCCTGCAATATATCAACCAAAAGAATAAATTCCCATACTAGAGTCCAGATGAAAACAATCCTGTAACTGGTTGTGAGGGCAAACCAAGAATCAGACTCTGGTATTTATATCTATTTTTTCTCAGTGTAGTATCCTTTTCTGTTCTCTGGAAAGAGAACACCCTTTTCTGAGGAACTCACACTTCTCCACACATTAGATTTAAAGTGAAACTGCTACTTAGTGAATTCGCCCTTTCTAATCACCCTCAGAATCATTGGAGAATAAATTTGACCCTATTTTTTCCTCTGATCACAGTGACTGAACTAGTTAGAAATCTTTCTGAGCCAGTTGGAATCTTCCTGGGATTTTATATGTAAAATTGGGTGGAAGAAATATCTTTTCTTCTGTATTATAATCTAGAAAATTATATATAATCTAGATATAATGTTGCAGTTACTTCTGGGCATACATCATCCATCCGTTCTCATGTTGGAAGACTTCTGAAGCAGGAGAAAATAGTCAGAGCTCAGAGAGCAGCAGGATGAGAGACTGAAGGATCAGAGAGCATCATTTAGGTCCTTGGACTCATACTGCCCTTCCCAGTTATATAAGCCAGTACCTTTCCCGCTCCCTCCCCTTTTTTTCATAAGCTAGTTTGTGTTGAGTCATAACATATAGTCAGTGATCCATTAGTAGCTTAATTGCACTTATGTTGAGTGATGCAGAAGTTAGAAGAGGTAGCACGCAATGATTTGATATTGCGCATGATTTATATAGGCTGGATGAAAGTTTCTCTGAAACAAAAAAAAATGTTTGAACCATCTTAAGACATAAGAGGATTTAAAAGCTGATTGTTTTTAAATGCTTTATTATATAGATGGGTAGAGTAATGGAGGATCAGCCCATCTCCAACAGTCAATAAAAGACCTGAAATCCAAATCTTCTGCTTGTAGCTCAATGACCTTTTCTCCTCCTTTGCTCTGCAAGTGATGAATTTCAACATCATCTAAGAAACTATATTGGTACTGCAATTTTCAGTTATGACTGGAACAAATAGATCATGATAACAAATTCAGCATTTAGATTACTAAAGGGCAGAAACAGATAAAGTATTCTTTACTTGACTTGTCTCTTAATTATAGGACAACAGGAGAGTAAAGGAAACATGGTTTGATGGGAAAAATACCTGGAGTTTTGTTTTAGTTGTAATATATATATGGCATTCACCTTTTCTGATGTTTAACTCATAACAGTTCAACCCATCCCATTGTTTCTATGAGAAGCTATGATGACAAATAGATGACAAATAGACTATATTGTCCATAGAAGACTCTGCTAGTTTTTGGACTGCTGAACTTCAGTGTCATTCATTCAGTCAGTCAGATTAAGGGAGAAGGAGTCCCTTAATAATGTTGAGCCAGTATAAGGTACTTATTATTAAAGTAATTTGAAAACTCACAGTTTGGTTCTCTGGAGATAGGTGGTCTAAACTTGAGAGATATAACACAAAAACTGATCACAGACAGTGTTTAAAAGGCTTTCACAGAAAACAGATTTTAATCACCATGGAGTATTGCTCAATTAGAAATAGATTTTTATAAAATGGTCATATGTATCCTCTTATAATTGGGGATAATTAACAGGACCTCAATATTCTCCGTTAAATTGACTATTGAAATAAAAGACTTAAGAATCAGTTGGCAAAAAGCATGACTTTCTCTTACCAACATCATATCATTTTCTTCTAAATGGATGGACACCAGCTTCTCCTATCCCATTCTTAACATATGTACTAAGTTGCTTCAGTTGTGTCCAACTCTTTGCGACCCCATGGACTGTAGCTCACCACGCTCCTCTGTCCATGGGATTCTCCAGGCAGGAATACTGAAGTGAGTTTCCATTCTTTTCTCCAAGTCCTAACATAGGCAGGGATAAAGTACCTAAGTATGGCATGAACTGTGGTGGCAGACATAGACAGCTGGGGTAAGAGCATGAGTGCTAAATCCAGAGCTTCCACCCTCACTCTCTCCAGTGCCTCTTGGGCTCTCTCTACATAGAACAGAAAGCATGCAGCAGGAAGAAACTTCTTCATTTTCTCTGCTTTAGAGAGGAGGCAAATAGATAAGAATTATTATTATTATTATTTTTTAACAAATAAAATGGTCTGGGTAGAATATAGAAAAGAGAGAGGAAAGCTGGGAGATATTTAGTGGCTGAAAGAAATTTTACCCATTCAGTTCAGTTCAGTTCAGTTGCTCAGTCGTGTCCGACTCCTTGTGACCCCATGAATCGCATTAGAACTAATCTCAAAGATATACAAGCAACTTATGCAGCTCAACTCCAGAAAAATAAATGATCCAATCAAAAAATGGGCCAAAGAACTAAATAGGCATTTCTCCAAAGAAGACATACGGATGGCTAACAAACACATGAAAAGATGCTCAACATCACTCATTATCAGAGAAATGCACATCAAGACCACAATGAGGTACCACTTCACACCAGTCAGAATGGCTGCGACCCCAAAATCTACAAGCAATAAATGCGGAGAGGATGTGGAGAAAAGGGAACACTCTTACACTGTTGGTGGGAATGCAAACTAGTACAGCCATTATGGAAAACAGTGTGGAGATTCCTTAAAAAATTGCAAATAGAACTGCCTTATGACCCAGAAATTCCACTGCTGGGCATACACACCGGAGAAACCAGAATTGAAAGAGACACTTGTACCCCAATGTTCATTGCAGCATTGTTTATAATTGCCAGGACATGGAAACAACCTAGATGTCCATCAGCAAATGAATGGATAAGAAAGCTTTGGTACTTATACACAATGGAGTATTACTCAGCCCTTAAAAAGAATAAATTTGACTCAGTTCTAATGAGATGGATGAAGCTGGAACCAATTATACAGAGTGAAGTAAGCCAGAAAGAAAAACACCAATACAGTATACTGACACATATATACGGAATTTAGAAAGATAATGATGACTCTGTAAGTGAGACAACATAAGAGATACAGAGGTATAGAACAGACTTTTGGATTCTGAGGGAGAGAGAGAGGGTGGGATGATTTGGGAGAATGGCACTGAAACATGTATACTATCATATAGGAAATGAAATGCCAGTCTATGTTCAATACAGGATACAGGATGCTTGGGGCTGGAGTACGGGATGATCCGGGGAGATGATGTGGGGCGGGAGGTGGGAGGGGGCTTCGGCATTGGGAGATTGTGTACAACTATGGCTGAATCATGCCAATGTATGACAAAACCAATACAGTATTGTAAAATAGAATAAAGTATTAAATTAAAAAAAAAGAGTCTTCTCCAACAGCACAGTTCAAAAGCATCAATTCTTCAGCACTCAGCTTTCTTTATAGTCCAACTCACATCCATACTGACTATTGGAAAAACCATAGCTTTGACTAGGCAGACCTTTGTGGATAAAGTAATGTGTCTGGTTTTTAATATGCTGTCTAGTTCGGTCATAACTTTCCTTCCAAAGAGTAAGTGTCTTTTAATTTCATGGCTGCAATCACCATCTGCAGTGATTTTAAAGCCCCCCAAAATAAAGTCAGCCACTGGTTCCCCATCTATTTGCCATGAAGTGATGGTACTGGGTGCCATGATCTTAGTTTTCTGAATGTTGAGCTTTAAGCCAACTTTTTCACTCTCCTCTTTGACTTTCATCAAGAGACTCTTTAGTTCTTCACTTTCTGCCATGAGGGTTGTGTCATCTGCATATATGTGGTTATTGATATTTCTCCCTGCAGTCTTTATTACAACTTGTGCTTCCTCCAGCCTAGCATTTCTCATGATGTACTCTGCATATAAATTAAATAAGCAAAGTGGCAATATACAGCCTTGATGTACTCTTTTTCCTGTTTGGAATCAGTCTGTTATCTCTTACATTTAATTTATAACTAAGTTCTGTCAGTTTTCTCTTAACCCTCTCAAATCTGTCT
This sequence comes from Madoqua kirkii, assembly GCA_006408675.1. Lineage (NCBI taxonomy): Eukaryota > Metazoa > Chordata > Mammalia > Artiodactyla > Bovidae > Madoqua > Madoqua kirkii. Next base: position 20,862 of record SJYC01111406.1, read on the forward strand.
ATTTCTTTGCACCTTAAATCACTCGGTCTTCTACTAAGCCACCTTCTCTCTTACCTAGACAGCAACTGGAACCTCTTGACTCTTTTTTCCTGTTTCCACTCTTGTCCCCCTACAGTCGGCAGTTATGTGTTGGCGCTGCCTTGTTCAGACTCTCAAAGAGCCAGCTGTGTACATCACTTTCCAATTTCACCTTTAGTGATACATTGGCAACTTTAAATTGACCATAGTGGAAATATTTACACACAGAATTTGGATTATGTTATAACTTGGGGCTCATAAATATGTATTTTACAGATAGCTAGTTGTTAAACATTTACTGGCGCACCACTGACTACAATGAGGCATATTCTCCCACATAGCTGCAAAATGATATTTTAAAAACATAAATTACATCATGTCTGTCATCCTCCTGCTTTAAAGTCTATGTGTGCTTGCTAAGTTGTTTCAGTCGTGTCTGACTCTTTGCAACGCTATGGACTGTAGCCTGCCAGGCTCCTCTGTCCATGGTATTCTCCAGGCAAGAATACTGGAGTGGGATGCCATGCCCTCTAGGGGATTTTCTTGACCCAGTGATCCTGCATGAATCTCTTTCATCTGTATTGGCAGGTGGGTTCTTAACCACTAGTGCCACCACCCTTAAAGTCTGTATTGGTATCCTGTAAAATCCAGATTACTTACTGGGTTCTCTGGACCCTGAGATATTATGACCTCAGCCTAACCTGTGAATGTGTTGTCTCCAGCAGCCCTCTTGTCTCCTTTCTGTCTCACCAGCATACCATGGTCTTTGCATGGTAGGTCTGCTGTTTTGGATTTTCACATAACTGAATTATTCTCCTTCAGGTCTCAGGATAAAATTTACTTCCTCAGAGGGGTCTTCCATGACCATCCAATCTTTGTATTAGTTTGTTTTCTCTTCTTCATAATACTATATAAAATGTTATGTATTTTTTCTATCTTCCCAATTATATAAACAATGGTCATGCTTGTTAGTTCCTTTGGCTACATTCCCAGTCCCTAAAAATGGCCTGACTTAAGGTAACAGTTCAACACATCTATTGAATTAATTGGGTGAATGCATGCAACTCACAACTGTGAGGCATAACATAACACAAAACGATTTATTTGAATATATAAGTGAATGAGTCATTAAATATAGTAAGTGAAGAACTAACAATTGAAGTCTTCTTTGACTGTCACCCCATTCTCTACCTATGTATCTGTCAAACCCTGAAGAGAAGAAGTCATGCCCAGCGATAACAGAGAGATACTTACGATCTGAAGCTCAGGAAGTGCCTCTCAGTTTCCTGGAGGAAGATCTGAAAATAGCTTTAGAGCTTTAATCTATGTTATTGATTCTGCTGACTTGATGTTGTAGAGGCTAAAATCATCTGTGCCCCTAAGTTTAGACTATTTTATTCCTAAAACATTATTTTTTTAAAAAAACTTTCTTTTAATTTGGACTTAAGAAGTGAGATTTCAAAACACCCCTCCCTTTATTTTACAGAGTATTTGTTTATTATAAGCATTTAGAATTTCTGTAAGATTTCCTGACATTCATGCCATTTTGACTGCTTGTAAGTTTGACAAAATGGGAATCATGACAAGTTTTGGAATTAATATGCCTGGTCCTGTAAGCGATCTAGATATACAGAGGTTGCATCAGCATCTGGAAGATGACTCTCATCCCCCACTCTAAAGGGCACCCCCAACATTGGACACCTCTGTGCCTGGAGTGCTCACCCTCTCGGGCACTGCTTGCTCACTGCTCCTCCCTTAGGAGGGTGCCCTTCTGACCTGAAATTTTAGCCAGCCTCACACTCCACTGCCACCTGCCACCTTCACACTGAAGAAAGTAAACTGTACACCCCCAGGGTACTTGCTGCTCCTCTTGCCTGGAGACCACGGATGGTGCCACTTCACTTCCAATGATTGTAATATGGAAAGCCTCTGATGCTGAGGTCCCTGGAGACTACCACAGAAATAGTCATTGTTACTAATGCCCTTTTCACTGTTCAGAAATCACAAAACAGAACAAGAAACATCTTCTTTGTAACAGATACTCATTCTAGTATCTAGCTTAAAGGTCTGCAGAAAGTATTAAACATGTTCAGACTTTTCTGAAACTTTTCCAGTGATATCGATCAACTTTCCTAACTGGGATATAGACCAGAGTTAGCAAGACTTTGGCATATTAGACATGTTTCTTTATATACCTGTCACTTATTTCTCCTCATGCTATGCCTTTGAAATGAAAGTCATGACAAGAGACTTCAATTTCTAAATTCCTAAAAGTTCAGTTCAGTTATTTCAGTCGCTCAGTCGTGTCTGACTCTTTGCAACCCCATGAATCGCAGCATGCCAGGCCTCCCTGTTCATCACCATCTCTTGGAGTTTACTCAGACTCATGTCCATTGAGTCCGTGATGCCATCCAGCCATCTCATTCTCTGTCGTCCCCTTTTCCGCCTGCCGCCAAGCCTTCCCAGCATCAGAGTCTTTTCCAATGAGTCAACTCTTCGCATGAGGTGGCCAAAGTACTGGAGTTTCAGCTTTAGCATCATTCCTTCCAAAGAAATCCTAGAGTTGATCACCTTCAGAATGGACTGGTTGAATCTCCTGCAGTCCAAGGGACTCTCAAGAGTCTTCTCCAAAACCACAGTTCAAAAGCATCAATTCTTTGGCACTCAGCTTTCTTCACGGTACAACTCTCACATCCATACATGACTACTGGAAAAACCATAGCCTTGACTAGACGGACCTTAGTTGGCAAAGTAACGTCTCTGCTTTTGAATATGCTATCTAGGTTGGTCATAACTTTTCTTCCAAGGAGTAAGCATCTTCTAATTTCATGGCTGCAGTCACCATCTGCAGTCATTTTGGAGTCCTCCCAAAATAAAATCTGACATTGTTTCCACTGTTTGACCATCTATTTCCCATGAAGTAATGGGACTGAATGCCATGATCTTCATTTTCTGAATGTTGAGCTTAAGCCAACTTTTTCACTCTCCACTTTCACTTTCATCAAGAGGCTTTTTAGTTCCTCTTCACTCTCTGCCATAAGGGTGGTGTCATCTGCATATCTGAGTTTATTGATATTTCTCCTGGCAATCTTGATTGCAGCTTGTGCTTCTTCCAGTCCAGCGTTTCTCATGATGTACTCTGCATATAAGTTAAATAAGCAGGGTGACAATATACAGCCTTGACATACTCCTTTTCCTTCTTTTTAGTTCCTCTTCACTTTCTGCCATAAGCATAGTGTCATCTGCATATCTGAGGTTATTGATATTTCTCCTGGCAATCTTGCTTCCAGCTTGTGCTTCTTCCAGTCCAGCGTTTCTCATGATGTACTCTGCATATAAGTTAAATAAGCAGAGTGACAATATACAGCCTTGACGTACTCCTTTTCCTATTTGGAACCAGTCTGTTGTTCCATGTCCATTTCTAACTGTTGCTTCCTGACCTGCATACAGGTTTCAATCCTGTTCACCAGTCTGTGCCCAACTCCTGGTATAAGAGGCACTAAAAAAAATAGTGATTGAATAAATGCACATGTATCCATATACATAAATATTAACATGACTTTTTCATATTGTAGGACGATTTTCACAAAGATTCCAAGATATAACTATGTGGATCCTGATTTTGCATATACTAAATTTGAAAAACTAGTAAAGAAATCTCATGAAAACTATTATGCGGGATACATTAAATTTTTAAGAAATGTGCGCCTGCAGAAAGAAGCACACAGGTAAAGTTCACTTTCTCAAACAATATGAAACAAACAGATCATGGTACTTGTAAAGCTAGAATTTTTTTCTTCAGGTTCTTTTTCATGATTTAAAGGATGTTTTCATGTATGAAAATAACAAAGCATTGAACTACTTTTACTGCATTTATTTCCTTTTTTACTTTTGATTTGGGAATGTCTTAGATGGACTTCCCTAGAAGCATATTATGAGACAGGAATTTCAGCACATGTGATTTTTGGAGGATGTTCTTTTGGAAGAAATGTATACAATGTGAGGAAGCAGGATAGGTCAGGAGAGGGAGCTCAGAACTAATGTGTTTCAAATAAAGTTTACTCTTACACTGATGACTGGGGTCTCTTGAGCCTCAGGATGTTGTTGTTACTGCCTTGAGTCAAAGGAATTTCTGTGCTCTATATCAGTCATTGCCTGTGAACTGTCATTGGGTATGGTAGGGTAGGTGTAACTTTCTTGGGGTGGTATTTGAGAATGGGGTCCCCTTAACAGAGGGCAATTTTATGTGAAAAGTGCTTTTGCCTGCTTCAGTGGATCTCAGTGGGTCAGTAACAGCATCTAATATGGAGAATATTTGAATTTACTGATGTATATATTTTCTAAAAGACTTAGCCTCAATTAGTTATTATTATGATTTCTCTAGGAAGCACATATACTCATATAATGAGGTAGACATAGGATTACATCCTGCATCTGGTCTAAAATCACCTACTGTCTCAGAAGTGGAAAGGGAAGAGGAGTTACCTTCAACACAGTGTTGGACCAAACACAACCAATTGCTAAGAACCAGAAATATAGCATTCAAGGAGACAAAGTCTCTGAGAAGAAAGGTATTGCAATATTTCACATTTGATTATACCATGATAATTCTTAAAGTATTTTTTGCTAGTATTGAACAGTTAATTTTGGAATAATGTGATTTCTTACAGGTTCTTAAAGGACTTAAATCAAACCCATCCACATCCCATGAAAAACATGATTGCAGTTTAACTTTGACACCAAAGCAAAGTTATCAAGTAATTGTTGGTAAGAATCTATAAAAACTTACTGAAGTCTTTTTAAAAAATAGATTTATTTAACTATAATTCATATTTCATAAAATTCACCAGGTCAAAGCATGCAAATCAGTGAATTTCAATGAATTTACAGGTTTATTCAGCCATCATCACAATTCAGTTTTTGCAATGATGCCATCACCCTCATCACTGTTATGCTGTTACTTCCAGTTCCTACCCCTAGCCCCAGGCAACCATTAATTAGCTTTCTGTCACTATAGATTTGCCTATTCTGAACATTTCATGTAAAAGGAATCACATAATATGTGCTGTCTCTTACATTACTTCTTTTACTTAGCATAATGTTCATAAGGTCCATCCCTGTGGTGTTAGGTATAAATATTTTGTTTGTTGTTATGCTTAAATAGTATCTCATTTTATTAGGAATGGGCTTCCCTGGTGGCTCAGCTGGTAAAGAATCAGCCTGCAATGTGAAAGACCTGGGTTTGATCCCTGGGTTGGGAATATTCCCTGGAGGAGGGCATGGCAAGCCACTCCAGTATTCTTGCCTGGACAATCCCCATGGACAGAGGAGCCTACAGTCCAAAGAGATGGATACAACTGAGCGACTAACCACACGCACATTTTGTTTACCCATTTACAGTTGATGGACACTGAGCTGTTTCCAGTTTGAGGCTATTGTGAATAATGCTGCTATAAATAGTCACATATAAGTTTTTGAACATATGTTTTTATTTCTTTTGGTTAGATTCCTATGAGTAGAATTGCTGAGTGGTATGGTAACTGGTTCCAAATTGGGAAAGGAGTACGTCAAGGCTGTATATTGTCACCCTGCTTATTTAACTTATATGCAGAGTACATCATGAGAAAAGCTGGGCTGGGAGAAGCACAAGCTGGAATCAAGGTTGCTGAGAGAAATATCAATAACCTCAGATATGCAGATGACCCCACCCTTATGACAAAAAGTGAAGAAGAACTAAAGAGCCTCTTGATGAAATTGAAAGAGGAGAGTGAAAAAGTTGGCTTAAAGCTCAACATTCAGAAAACTAAGATCATGACATCCAGTCTCATTACTTCATGGCAAAGAGATGGGGAAATAGTGAGAGACTTTACTTTGTGGGGCTCCAAAATCACGGCAGATGGTGACTGTAGCCATGAAATTAAAAGACGCTTGCTACTTGGGAGAAAAGCTACAATCAACCTAGATCACATAGGCTCCTCTGTCCATGGAGATTGCTAACTAAGGTCTGTCTAGTCAAAGTTATGGTTTTTCCAGTAGTCATGTATGGAATGTGAGAGTTGGACTATAAAGAAAGCTGAGTGCCGAAGAATTGATGTTTTTGAACTATAGTGTTGGAGAAGACTCTTGAGAGTCCCTTGGACTGCAAGGAGATCAAACCAGTCACTCCTAAAGGAAATCAGTCCTGATTATTCATTGGAAGGACTGATATTGAGGCTGAAACTCCAATACTTTGGCCAGCTGATATGAACAACTGACTCACTGGAAAAGATCCTGATGCTGGGCAAGATTAAAGGCAGAAGGAGAAGGGGACGACAGAGAATGAGATGGTTGGATGGCATCAGCAACTTGATGGGCATGAGTTTCAGTAAACTCTGGCAGTTGGTGATCGACAAGGAAGTCTGGAGTGCTGCAGTCCATGGAGTCACAAAAAGTCGGACATAACTGAGAGACTGAACTGAACTGATGGTAACTTTGTGTGTAACTTTTAATGAAATTGCCAAAAATTTTTTGTAGTGACTACACTAGGTTGCAATCACTCCAACAGTTGTTCAGTCACTAAGTTGTGTCATACTCTTTGCGACCTCCTGGACTGCAACATACCAAACTCTTCTGTTGTCCACTATCTCACAGTTTGCTCAAATTCATGTCCATTGAGTTGGTGATGCTATCTAACCATCTCATCCTCAGCTGTCCCCTTCTCCTCCTGCTTCAGTCTTTACCAGCATCAGGGTCTTTTCCAATAAGTTGATTCTTCCTATCAGGTAGCCAAAGTATTGGAGCTTCAATAACCATTTTTCTAATGAATGTGCAGGGTTGATTTCCTTTAGGATTGACTGGTTTGATCTCCTTGCAATGCAAGGGACTCTCAAGAATGTTCTCCATAACCATAATTCAAAACCATCAATTCTTTGCCTCTCAGCCTTCTATATGGTCCAACTCTCACATCCATACATGACTGTTGGATGCACCATAGCTTTGACTACATGGACCTGTGTCAGCAAAGTGAAATCTCTGATTTTTGATACACTGTCTAGGTTTGTCATAACTTTTCTTTCAAGGAGCGAGTGTCTTTTAATTTCATGGATGCAGTGTTTTGGAGCCCAAGAAAATAAAGTCTGTCACTGTTTCCATTGTTTCCCCATCTATTTTCCATGAAGTAACTGGACTGGATCTCATCCATGATCTTAGTTTTTTGAATATTCAGTTTCAAGCCAGCTTTTTTACTCTCTTCTTTTACCCTCATCAAGAGGCTCTTTAGTTCCTCTTCACTTTCTGCCATTAGAGTGGTATCATTGGCATACCAGAGGTTGTTGATATGCACATGAGGGTTGTGGTTTCTCCAGGTTTTCACCAACAATTGTTATTTTCTGTCTTTTTGATTACAGCCATGCTAATGGGTGCAAAATGTTATCTCATTGTGCTTTTGAATTGCATTTTCTTTTTGACTGAGTGTTGAATATATATTGATGTATTTACTTAGAGATACAACTATTTAAATTGTATATCTTATTTGGAGAAATGTCTTTCCCCAATTTTTAATTTGAATGTTTGCCTCCTCAGTATAGAGTTTAAGAATTGTTTATGTGTTTTGAATACACATCTTTTTTCAGATATGATTTCCAAATATTTTCCCTAAATCTGTGGCTTTTTTTTTTTCTTTCATTTTCCTCAGTCAGTTCAGTTCAGTTCAGTTCAGTTCAGTCGCTCAGTTGTGTCCGACTCTTAGTGACCCCATGGACTGCAGCCCACCAGGCTCCACATGCATGGGATTTTTCAGGCAAGAGTACTGGAGTGGGGTTCCAGTGCCTTCTCCAACATTTATTGTTAGGGAAACACAAAATAAAACCGAAATGAGATACTGCTATATAAATCTATTAGAATGGCTAAAAAACTTACCAGCTCAATATTGTTGAAGATTTGGGGAAACTGAGACTCTTGTGTACTGCTAGTGGGATTGTGAAATTAAATTGGGTTGGCCAAAAAGTTCTTTTGGGTTTTTCCATAAGATATTATAGAAAAGTCAGAACAAACTTTTTGGCCAACTCAATACAACCATTTTGAAGAAGTTTGGCAGTTTCTTATACATTTAAACACACATCTACCATATTATCCGTTCATTATACTCCTAATGAAGGTATATTTTAAATAAAATACTTGTTTGCAAATATCTTAGCATCCTGAATTTTAATAGGCCATACTGGGAAGAATCCAAGTGGTGACAGGTGATGCATAAACATTCACCTATAATGGATTGCTACTTAGTAAGATAAAGGAATAGACTATTGACACATGAAACATCTTAAATGGATCTCCAGAGAACTTGCTGAATGAAAGAAATCTGAGGAAAAAACACACTTTCCATATTATTCCACTCATATTAAAGTCCGGAAAATGCAACCTGATCTATAGTGACATAAAGCAAATGAGTGGTTGTCTGGAAAGGGGGAATACAAAGGGTGGTGGTAGGGAGAAACTATGAAAGGGTACAAGAATACTTTTTGGAGTTATATAAAAACTTTGGGCATTTAAAGAGAAAAAACAAATAAAATTTAAATAATGAGGCATGGGAAAGTTGCCAGTTACTGTAAATTCTGGATAAGTGAACATAGATGCATTCATGAGAGGGGAGAGGATATTGGAGTATGCAAATTTGTGTACTGCAATGAGTTATAATTAGTGCTGTAATTTTGTCACGTAATTTTCCATATCAGAATCTATTTGAATTTTGGCCAATAACCTCTAACCATCAAGTTATGAATGTCTTTATAAAATACTGTTAATGATTTCTGATATTATAGTAAGTATTTTAAGTGCTATTTTTAATGAATTAATTGATGAAAATATTGTGTGAATACTTGCAAAAATAAGTCAATGAATACATTTTTCAGCAATTGAACTTAGTAACTTTTTGTTTTTTCAGGGCCCTCTGTCCTTAACTTTGGTGATGTTTGTGTGAATTCAACAAATACTCGTCTACTATATATTATTAATATGCTACCAATTCACATTCTGATCCAATTAAATGTCAATTTGGAAGAACTTCAGAAAACCAGCCAATTTTCATATGTGATTCCACCTACAACTAGTACTTATATTTCAATGATATTTGAATCTCCCACCATTGGAAAATTTTGGAAGTAGGATTTATTTTCAAATTTCTATTTGCTAGAATCAAAAATGTCCTTTTGTGTATTTGCCCCAATTATTTTTGTATATGTCATATTTGGTTCTAAAAGGTAGAAACTATATGTGCAGCAATTTGTGGATTCATATTTCGGTGTAATTACCTTTCATAATTATTTTGACTTATTTTTTACTAAGAATTGTGGATATCAATCCATAATATATGCATTTTTACATGTACCTGAAGTCTGTCATTCAGTTAAGAGCTGTTATCCATTCAGTTTGAATGCTTTTGCTGTGTTACAGGTCTTTCACCTTCACAGTGAACAATATGCCTGGTGGACACATCCTAGTGATGGCAGTTGTCCTGCCAGTAAGACTTCAGCTATCTTCTAATGAGCTGATACTGAGACCGCAAGGCTTCTTGGTGAAAACATGTTTTAGGGGGACGGTTAGGTTGTATAATCGTCAGAATTACTTTGTCAAATTTGAATGGCAATCGGTGATACAGGAGAGGAAATGGCATTTTCCATTCGTCCAGCTAAAGGTAACAGTTTATTCTGTTTGTTTGATTTAGACATTCATTTATTCATGTGTTCAGGCCTTAGTCATATTTTAAGTGTATACTGTATAAAGGTGCTAAGAATGTGTATCTCATATGATCTTGTGGAAATGGGACATTCCTGCCTTCATGGCTTCGCTATATCCTTTCCTCCCCCTCCCTCTCCCTCCTTCTTCATATCTAATTTAGGAATAGTCTTCATCTGAGATCTAAGTAGACTATACTTCAGATCACAAAGGAGCCCTGGCATGTAGAATTCTTGTCTTAGGTGATTTTCCTGGGAAAATCATTTCCAAATAATGACTTTTGTATAACTCTACTGGCACAGTGCTAAAGATTTTGCCTACAATACAGGGGATGCAGGACATGTGGATTTGATCCCTGGGTTGGGAAGATCCCCTGGAGGAGGAAATGGCATCCTACTCAAGTATTCTTGCCTGAAAAATTCCATGGACAGAGGAGGCTAGCAGGTTACAGTCCATAGGGTCGCAAAGATTCAGACATGATTGAGCATGCACCCGTGTTGTTAATGGGGAGTGTTATAAACAAGCTTGAGTATTAATTTAAGGGGCTTCATTGGTAGCTCAGATGGTAAAGAATCTGCCAGTAATGCAGGAGACCCAGGCTCATTCCCTGGGTTGGGAAGATCCCCCGGAGAAAGAAATGGCAACCTACTCCAGTATTCTTGCCTGTAGAATTCCATATACAGAGGAGCCTGGCAGGCTACAGTCCATGGGATTGCAAAGAATTGGACACTGAGCAACTGAACACTTTAATACTTCACTTAATTTTAGTTCAGATATATGCAGCGATGGTAACAAATTTAACAAGTGGAGGAGGAGGACTGTTCTTTATTATGACTGGAGATCATTGATATAATCATATTTAATATTTTTGTTAATCTGGATAGATTTAGCACAATCCCAGATTATAATTTATTAAGGGTTTGAGATATACTTCTTCTAATATTCAGCAGATTCATTTGACCAAGCGCTTTTTTTTGTTGTTGTTGTTACTAATGCTGGAAATATTTGATCCTGCCCCAATCTAGAGAAAAACTGAGTAAATGATCAAAGAAGAAAAAGAAATTATTTCTGTCAATTTCAAAGATTCTAGATAAACCTTCTCCAGTTTTTTTCAACAGGTGTCAGATCTAGTTTTATTATCTGCATTCCAGATATAGATTCTGATCAGGCATGTGATACGGCACTAAAAGTATCTGAAAAGCACTGAGCATTGGCAATTTTCCTTGTATTTCTCCATCCTAGCCAGGTTGAGTGGTTGGACTTCCCCCTTATGGCTTCCATGAAAATGCTGTGACAAAGATTCATTAGTCAAAAGTGGAATTACAGTGCAGTGGTAAAAGAATCTGCTTGTCAATGCACAGGATGCAAGAGACTACTACAGAATTAACAAGTTTTTAACTTAGAGGCTTCCCTGGTGGCTCAGGGGTAACAGTTCCACCTGCCAATGCAAGAGATGCAACTTTGATCACTAGTCAGGAAGATTCTGTAAAGGAGGAAATGGCAACCCACTCCAGTATTCTTGCCTGGAGCCTGGTGGGCTATAGTCTATGGGGTTGCAGAGAATCAGACATGACTGAGCACACACATACACAAACTTCTCATGGTTTTTAGTACTATGTTTTACAGAAAAAATGTAATATTTGCTTTTCTTTGGGTTGCTCATAACATGTCTTACTTTTTTTTTAAATCAAAGCAAAAACAGACATTTAATTCCAAATACAGTATGATAGGCCATGACTGAGCATGCAGTGAACAAAAATAACAGACAATGTTTCTGTGAATGATATGATTAGCCTTTAAGTACTTTTAGTTTTTTTAGAACACAAATGCTACAATACTGAAATGTATTTCATATATTATTGAGGAAAGTATGCATGATTTCAGAGAAGGCATTGGCTCCCCACTCCTGCACTCTTGCCTGGAAAATCCTATGGACGGAGGAGCCTGGTAGGCTGCAGTCCATGGGGTCGCAAAGAGTCAGACACCACTGAGCAACTTCACTTTCACTTTTCACTTTCATGCTTTGGAAAAGGAAATGGCAACCCACTCCAGTGTTCTTGCCTGGAGAATCCCAGGGATGGGAGAGCCTGGTGGGCTGCTGTCTGTGGGGTCACACAGAGTCAGACACGATTGAAGTGACTTAGCATAGCAGGCATGATTTATACACATAGATTTCTCGTATGTCATTTTCTGTTTGATGCTCAGAATTTTCATAAAATAATTACTCAATTTTATTTTTGCCTCTTTGTATAGGTCATTTTATTGCATCACATTTTTCTTCTGTCTCTTTTGTTATATTGTGTTGGGGAAGAAGACGTTTTCTTCTACCCTTCAGTCGTTTCCAACTCTTGGCGACCCCATGGCCTCCCTGACCCTCACCAATTCCTGGAGTCTACTCAAACTTATCTCCATTGAGTCGGTGGTGACATCCAACCATCTCATCCTCTGTCATTGCCTTCTCCTCATGCCTTCAAACTTTCACAGCATCAGAGTCTTTTCCAATGAGTCAGCTCTTT
>SJYC01111407.1:0-13911 GCA_006408675.1 Madoqua kirkii
GTATTGCTGAAGCCTGGCTTGGAGAATTTTGAGCATTACTTTACTAGCATGTGAGATGAGTGCAATTGTGCGGTAGTTTGAGCATTTTTTGGCACTACCTCTTTTGGGAGTTAGAATGAAAACTGACCTTTTGCAGTCCTTTGGCCACTGCTGAGTTGTCCAAATTTGCTGGCATATTGAGTGCAGCACTTTCACAGCATCATCTTTCAGGATTTGAAATAACTCAAGTGGAATTCCATCACCTCCACTAGCTTTGTTCGTAGTGATGCTTTCTAAGGCCCACTTGACTTCAGACTCCAAGATGTCTGGCTTTAGATTAGTGATCACATTATCATGATTATCTGAGTTGTGAAGATCTTTTTTAGTGCTCAGTATTAAGTACTCTGGGCTTCACTCATGGTGCAGATGGTAAAGAATCTGCCCACAGTGTGGGAGGCCTGGGTTCAATCCCTGGGTTTGGAATATCTCCTGGAGAAGATAATGGCAACCCATTCCAGTATTCTTGCCTGGAGAATTCCATGGACAGAGGAGCCTGGCAGGCTACAGTTCATGGGGTGGCAAAGTTTGACTGAACAACTAACACACATGCACACACACACGGACACACACAAAGACACACACAGTGCTCATGCATCCAGACATTGCCTACCAGGGAAGCTACAATATCAGTTTCAGGCTTTGCAAGTTCAATTATCTTTTCCTATATTTCTGTTCAAAGGTAACAGTAATAATAAGTGCTTAGACAGTATTTACTATAATGCTAGTCCGTTGTTTTAAGCATTCTGCATGGATTTATTTTATCCTCCCAATAACTCTATTATTACTAGTTGCAAGTTGGAAACCCATGAACTGTAGAATTTAAATAGCTTGCACAAAGTCACACAGGAGATGTGGTAACTGGAATTTGAACCTTGACAGTTGGGATTCAAAGCTACTGCTCCCCTGTTAATCTCTATACAGTCTTGCCTTTCAAAAGTTCACCATGGTACCCAGTGAAAAATAAAGGGAAAATTGCAGACTCTTACACTTCTGTACTCTTACAGCCTGGATGTAAGGGAGGTTGTTTGTAGTTTTAGAAATCAAGAATACAGTGGAAAAATCTTCCCACTTTAAATAAAAGGACCAGGATTCTACTCTTTTGGGAGGCACAGGAATTCTACTCATGATGTATCTACTGACTTACCTTCTGAGCTGTTTAATGAATGGGCAAGTTATTAAGCTGTGAAGTGACAGGCTAGACTAGAACTGTGTTCAAACTCTGCTCCTATCCATCTTGGAACTCTGCAGAGGGGTGGCTGCCTGGTTTTAGGGTACAGGAGTGGCAAGGATACAGAATTCTTTGTTGGCATGGAGAAGTATGCCTTTCTTTCCTCCTTTGTCCTGTTTTACCTTGTTGAATTGGTTCAAAATAGGTCTTGAAGAAGGCAGGATTAAACTTTGAAGCCATTTCCTTCTGATTCCTTCAAGCAGTCTGGCCTTACTTTCCTGTGCCTATTATAATCTGATGATTTTATCAGCTCCAGAGAGAGCTAAGGGTGGCTTCAAAATAATGTGCCTTTTCATTGACTTTTGGAGACAGACAGTGTTCTTATTTTCTTTGACTCAAATGAAATTTTAAGCCAAATGGCATGAGAAGGTATTTTCAAAGCAGGCAAGAAGTGTCTTCCAAACTATAGCACACAGACGGTCACTCATTCAATATGTGTATGTTCCAGTTGTGTCTTCATACACAAACATGCCCACACATAATAGTAGTAATAGTCCAGCTAAGTATTTTGCTATTTTTTATTCATATTAACAAAGATGTACACACAAATGTAAATGCATGTACATGCACACATACATACATGTTTGTCTCTACCAGCTCATGATACCCACCTTCCTTTTCCACGATAGTTAGCAGGTGGACCCACTCTATCTGAGTTCAGGAATGAAGCACTTGGGGGTCTGCTCTAGGCTCTAACCAAGCAAATCAATTATACAACAAATATTTATTTAGTGCTTATTACTCTAGTACGCATTATCCCATGAGTGTTTACAAAGAAACCTCAATATACCCATGTCCTCTAGGATCTTAATACACTTAAAACATTAACAGGCATCATATAATTAAGGTTAAAATGTTGGACACAGGCTGTTAAGTGTAGTGGGAATTTCAGAGAAGAGAAAGAGAAATGAGAGCTAGTAAAGTCAAATAGGACTTTGGGGGAGATGAAACTTGAGCTGGATCTTTAAGAGTAGGTGTCATTTCAGTTGGCAGAAAGAAGATGGTGAGGAGGAGGTCCCTGTTCTTGATCTGTCTATTATAGTAACTTAAATGACTTGCTGTGCAGTCATAGGGAATATAATTTTAGAGGCAAACAGTTCTCTGTCTCATCATATATGAGAAGATTCTGTCTTAGATATAATGGAATGTTTGTCTTCTAAAATATAAATATATGGGGCAGTTTAAACACATCAGGACAGGTTATTTTTCATTTATACCTTAGCTAAATACAGTTAAGATAATTTCTTTCCACTGAATACTTAAGGAATTGATGTCCATGTTTTAGTGTCTTCTGTACAAAGGTTTATCAAGAGGTTTGTTTTTATGTTCTAAGACTCAGTGATTGGAAACACTTGGCTTTCTAAGATAAGCTGTTTTTGTCTCCTTAATAGAAAGAGAAAACAATATCTGATTAGTTTAGTAGCGGTAGAAATTTTGGCTTGCACCTCTTCCTTCTAACTTTCCTGTATGTTTTGGCCTCCTATGTATATACAACCCCAAACTTCAGACTCCTCTTATTCATTTCCAGGTTCACCATCTTATGGTACATAGAGCTGAAGGGAAAATTAGTCTCATTATTCCTCTGAGTCATCCAGGCATCCTCACCATCATCCTCTTTGCGGGATCAATTTTGATACACCCTTCTCATGATAAAGACTGGTGGATGTCCCTTTTTTTGTTTCCTCTCCTTTCTCAGTGGTAGAGCCTTTGAGTTTTAGCTATGTGGTTGTCTATGTAGCATAAAGAATACTTTATTGGACTTCTCTGCTGCAAGTATACTCTTGTGATTAAATCCTAGACAATGGGTTGGCAGTTTCTAGAAGTATTCCTAAAGGAAGCAGGCATGCTCTTCTTCATTGCTTTCTTCTTGTTAGAATATTGCTGTAACATTAGGGAATTTTAGTAGCCATTGTGGACAGTGGGATGATTCAGAGCAGTAAGAAAATAGTACCTCTCTCAAAAGATGGATATAAAGAATAAAGAAAAGAATGTATCTAGGCAGTGCTTGTCACATTCAAAATTAGTCAGTAAACGTATGTGTTGTTTTCAGATTAGATTGAATTCTGACTTCTGTGGAAGGACCATGTGTTTGTGTGTGTGTATTTTCTGACATTTACCTGTTTCATATATGAAGGATCAAGGCTTGCACTCAAAAAGAACCAGACTTGGAAAGACCATATCCTCTGCACTGTTCTGATGTCAGTTCCAGGACATTCTACTAGATTGGCTGGCGCAGATTTGGAGAAATGTGCTGGAGAGGAATAGAAGGTGGATCTGGAGAGAGGCCAGTCTTTGAACTGGAAGGGCTAAGTTAAGCTTCAAGTGATAAAGACCCAAAATAACACAGAGCTTAAAAAAGACAACCATTTGTTTCTCTTTCATCCAAGGCTTAGCGTAGCCACTCTTAAAGAATCTGATGAGATTTTTTAAACAGATTTTTGGGCACTTTTCCCCCAGTCTGTGGGCAAATTGCTGCAGGGGTATCATTCTTATAATTAAGTACATTTTTTGGGGGGGTCTGATTATTAATTTTTTTCTACTTTTAAAAACATATTTTCACAAGACTCCTTAAATCATGGGTGGACCAAAGTGGGAGGATAACCATAAAAAATGGAATTAGGACTGAGAAACTAAATGTTAATGGGGAGAGAGAACAGGGAGACACCCCAAAACTAAAGTCTTAACACCTGATTTATGAGACAGAGTGGAGTGGAGTGCTTGGAGCACAGCATTAGGGCACTGGCCCAGATGTCAGGAGGTCTGATGTGCAAGGGACCAGACTCTTCATAAGCTTTGCCTGTCTCCCTATCACTTCTCTTGACTAGGCTGTTGATGGCTATTAGTTTTTTTTTTTTTGATTAATGAGAATTTCCTTAGTGCACTATCTGTGAAAGGTTTTTAACTCTTACTGAGTGCCAGCATGGTGCATATATGCAGTCATGTTCCAGAGGAAAGAAACTGTTTTCAGAATCTCTTGTGAAGGTCAGTTTGTTTGTTTAGACTTAGGAAAAATAGTGATGCCTCCTCTAACAAGCTTCTCTTCAGAATCAGTGTGCAATGAAGGAATTCTAGTGAACCTTTAAGAACTAAGAAGAATAGTATAAACAGGAAGAGACAGCAAAAACATGAAGCAGGTCATTAGCTAATAGAAATCATTATGTTTATGAAATGATGAGCACTTAAGGACAAAGAAAATTAGAAAAAACAAGAAGAGAAAGCATAAACATGAAGCAGGTTCATTTGCTGATTGAAATAATTGTATTTACTTTTCCATTATGGAGGATAAGACAGGGCAACCCTATTCTTCTATGCTTAGAAAAGTACTGAGAATTTAAAATGTGTTTCCCAGTTTTACCCTTTGTAAAATAAAGTGGAGACTGGAGATTGTCTGCAAGTGAAAAGAACTTGTGGGTGAAGATGGGGGAGAATCTGCAACCCACAAATTATGTGACTTAGTGAAGGCATCTGAGTTCAATTTCGTGCTTATTACACATAATGAAGACCTTTTTCTTTTCAATATCCACTGGGCTCCTTTGTATTAGGCAAGAGTATCAGAAACCAACTTAAGCTAGATTAAGAAAAAAAGAGATTTATTATAAGAAAGCAGAGACGATGCATGAATACTAAGGGCAGGAATGAAGCTGGGCTCCAGAGAACACTGGGAAGCTTCAGGGTCAGTGGGAGCCTGCTCCTCTGACTTGACTGCTCCTGCCTGCTCGTGCTCACCTCTGCCTCTCCATTACATGGCAGAATAGGCCACCCTAGAAGCTCCTGTGCTTCTGTGTGCTTGCATTTGGGAGTGGCTGCTGAATCACAAATCTGGGAGAGAAGTTAAGTGGTTCGAAACAGTGTCCACCTTTGGTCCAACAGCTATGGGCAGAGGTGAAGGACTTTAAGGTTGTGTAGTATAACAGAGCTGCCAGAGGCTCACCTCATTATATTCATGGGGCTACTCTCAGAGAAGGTGACTTGGCCCAAGGTCTTGGCAGACACTTTATAAGGTAAACTGTGTTAATCATTTTGTACTCAGCCCCAGAGTAACTGCTTAACCCCTTATATATTGTCCTGAAACAAAGTGACAAATAAAAATAGAATTTATTTTTAAAATAGAATTTTTCATGTCTCTTTGTATTGACTTCAAATAATACCAGGCTACTCTAAGTTAGTGTTAAGGAATAGTACGCTTCTATTAATTTGGCATGTTTGCTTTGGAGAATAGATTCTGAACTGCCTAATTTCATCATGTTTCAAAGATTTCACTCTAAGTAGACGTAAAGCAAGTGGATAACTGAAGATAGACAATTTATTTCATAGATGTTTTTAAACAGTTGGGCCTCTGATGCATGAATTTATAACCCATTATTGATACGTAGGCACACCCATAGCAGGATCTCCCATAGCAATTTCCCTGTCATCAAACAGCTTCTCAGACCACATTGAAAGTAAGGAAAACACACACACACACACACACACACACACACACACACACACACACACACACAACTAACTGGAGACCAATATCTAGTCACCCTGTGGGTGTATTTACAGAAAATAATGCAATGATGGGCCCTTATTTGCAGAATATGCATTTTGCAAAAGAATTCCTCTGAAGTCTTTGGGTTGTATGTGTTTGGTACTGAAGACTCAGAGTCAGTCTTTACCGAGATTAGGAACCAACTTCAGAGCTGTTATTTGCATCCAGAATCATGCACACAGTCTTCTGGGATCTTCAAGAATGACAGTGTGCACAGAACCAGCATCTTCAGGCAAGCGGGAAGCAGATCTCAGGGGAGATACTACTTAGTTTTCAAAAGAAGGAAAAAGTATTCATTTCTTATTTTCACCACTCACAGATCTTCCCTGGATATGAGACATTCCCCCACCTCAACTATTAAGACTGAAAGAGATTCCATTAATCAAGATTTTTAAAAAATAGGGTGTTGTTATTGGTGGTGGTCTAAGTTAATTATACAAGATGTTATAGAGATACTGAAACTGCAGAAATGTGTCTCTGAGGTCTCTAGTCTTTTATGTCTCAGCACATAAAAAATTCAGCAAGAGGCAAGAAGACACTTGTGAGGTTTACGAGTGAGTAGGTGAGAGGATAATGCCCAGGCACTTAGTAGGCTACAGTTTTATAATCAAAGGAAAAGTGTGGAGGGAGAGAAAACCACTTTCTTCCTCATTCTTAGGTTCCATCATCAGCTCCTCTACATCAGGTGGGGGAATTTTCTTGTCCTTACATGTCCAACTGGGGCTGTCATGGTGTTTTGAAAATGAGCAAAGAGGTGGTAACATATACTGAAATATGATAAATCATCTCAGTTTTTAGTATAATGTCGCTTTTTCCTTATATTTTTGGTTTTAGTGTGGGCAGAGAAGCAGGTCCTGGGAATCATTAACTTACTGAGCTCACAGGACAGGGTGTGGGCATCATTTCACCATTATTTTATTGTTTTGAGGCATGTTTCCTGCTTTGTTGCATAGTTTTGTTGCTAAGCAAGCCTGCTTGGTTTTGTGGTTAAGCCAACCTGCTTTCTTGACTGATCATTAATGTACAGGGGTTTCTCATATTTATTTTCTTTACTTATGATCCCTTGGTGAGATTAACTAGTTAAACACCTCCTTTTGCCCCTCTGTCCCTATCAATACCATTTTAAATTTGGACAAATTATTATACATTGAGAAATATTAAGATATTAATATTTTAAGTAAAAGAAATCAACTTGGCGATTTCTAAAAAGAATACAAGTCTTTAAAAATGATGAATTAGGTAATATGAGTTTGCTTTAGGGTAATGCAAGAAGTTATTAGAGGATTCACTTAAAATAAACATCCCCTGATGTGATAGAGGCCATTTGACTTTTTTGACCTGATTTTTTTTCTGATTTTTATAATATTGTGTTGGTTTCTGTGATACAGCAGCATGAATCAGCCATAACCATACACATATCCCCTTCCTCCCTCCCTCCTTCTTTTTCCTCCCCTCCCATTCCTCCAGGTCATCACAGTTAACTTTTTATATATATATATATTAATTTTTGAGCTGTGTTATTAGAATTAAAACATTTTAAACCACTTTATTGAGATATGATTGAAATATAAAAAGAAGTACATATTTAATGTACCTAACAATGATTTTGGAGCATTTGATTTTTTTAAAAACACTTATTTAAGGAATAGAGTATGGATATACTATACTGAGACTTCCCTGGTGGCTCATACGGTAAAGCGTCTGTCTACAATGTGGGAGACCTGGGTTCAAGCCCTGGGTTGGGAAGACCCCCTGGAGAAGGAAATGGCAATCCACTCCAGTACTATTGCCTGGAAAATCCCATGGACAGAGGAGCCTGGTAGGCTACAGCCTATGGGGTCGCAAAGAGTCAGACACGACTGAGTGACTTTACTTTCACACTATACTAAATACATACTAATTACAGTATACTATGCTAATAATGCTTTGTTATACTATAATAAAGTATATCCATTTTTGGATTTTGTTTTGTATTCAAGAACTTAAAAAAATGCATATAACGTGTTAAAAGTTTCATGGAAAGTAGGACTTCACTGGATCTTAGCCAGATGAAATGACAGTCAAAATTCATTAGACTGACAAGACACAAGCCAGGGAAAGAATAAAAATGCACTCCAGAGGAGCACCAGCAACAGTGTGGTGAAGGGGTCAGGAGTGGTTTTAAGCTGTGGCTTAGAGTGTCTGTGTTTGGTGGACAGATGTTTTCCTGAATCTAAATGGCAAATAAGAATAGAATTTTTTATCGTGACTCGATATTGACCTAATATCTTGAGAATCCTGCTATTCTCTGTCAGAGTAATGAAATAGCCTGGTTTTATTTATTTGACATATTCTTATTTGAGACTAAATTTATGGCATGACATTCATTATCCTATTTTATTAAGAGTTTTTGGAATGAGGTGTTCTGATACCTTTACTTTTTCTTCTGAAATGGTGAAAGAGCTAAAAAAATGACTAAACTAATTTCATATATGTTCCAAATGCATTTTTACTTTGAAATTTCTCTACCATAGTATTTTCTACTCTCTTTCCTCCTCTGCATATTTCTTCCTTCAACTCATACCTTATTAAAAAACTTATAAAGTGCAAATGAACAAA
Organism: Madoqua kirkii; assembly: GCA_006408675.1. Lineage (NCBI taxonomy): Eukaryota > Metazoa > Chordata > Mammalia > Artiodactyla > Bovidae > Madoqua > Madoqua kirkii. Next base: position 8,400 of record SJYC01111407.1, read on the forward strand.
TGTTTGGCTTTAAACGCAAATGAGAATTCCTGTATTTTCTGGACTTTATGCATATGTGTATCCTGTCAGCAGAGAGTGAGCTCATCATATTGCTTGCCTCCAAAACTTACAGTACTCTTACACCCAGATTTGTTCTTGGCTCAGCGTGGTTTGTGGAATGATATGGTTTGTGTTCTAATTCCAAATATTGATTGACCATGTGTTACTTTGGGAACAGAGCCCACTTGTTTCCTTAGCAGGCTAATGAGAAAATTACTGACCTTCTCTCAAGACAGGTTTGGCAAGTAGAGATTCGCACAATACTTTGTGTTAGAAGGGCTAAATATTCTTCTAAGTGCTTGCATTCTTCTTGGCATAGCAATGATTTTTGTGGGCTGTGTTAGGGAAAGATTTGAACCAGGAAATACATGTGACTTCGCTTCAGCCACTGAAAACATCTGTATATTGAAGAAGACCTGACTATAAAAGAGGAGTTTAGAACTTCAGAAAAGCTCTGATAGAGTCTGACCATATACCCACAAATGAAGAACTCCCATGCCACCCTTTCCCGATGGATTCACTATAATGCCTTCAGCTTAGCCAATCTGAATCCTTGCCTACTCACTTTGAGACAGTCTCCTAATTTGGCCATTACTGGGAAAGGTACAAAACAGTGTAATGGGGATCAGAGGGGACCCTGAGTCCAGTGAAGGGAACCTCAATGCTGCTGGAGGTGTGGCGCTCCAACGCAACCAGGGTTGTTCCGATATTGGCAAACACTTTAAAAAGGAAATAAATTGGGGATCAACCAGCATTTCATTTGTCACTGTCTCAACAGCCCAAGGCAGAGCTGTTTTGCCAGCCACATTTTCAGATGGAAGCATGTGTTTCAATTGCATTTGTTTTCTTGACACTTCAGGTGGTGTAAGATTCCACGGGCCAGCCTCAGCTTGCTGCCCTGGGCTGGCTCATCACCTCTCTCTAGTGCATCTTCACAGTCATTTCTTCGTAGCTTAGAGTTTCCAAGCACAGTGACAATTTATGCTGATAAAATATTTAGTTGCGCTAGAATAGTAAGACCTGAAAAGATCCCTAGGCAGAATTGAGCAGAAAACATTCTAAAGAGATAGCTGCTTACCCTCTTATAAAACACACACACACACACACACACACACACACACACACACACACACGCATGCTCTCAGAAATCTAGAGAATTGCCATAGCCTTAAAGTCTGTGTACTGAAGGGTATAATTGTCCCCATCTGCACTCTCACAGGTAGGTAAGTTCTGGCCTTAGTTATAATAACCAGGTATATATTCTTGGGCAAATCATCATCCCTGAAAGACACACAGTCCTATGACTAAAATAAAAAGTAAAACCTCTCCTCTGATCTACATTGACCTGAAATATTTTTGAGATTTGATTAAAACTTATACAGTCTGTGGAGGGGAGTGGAACTGACTTGTTGACAGCTGTTGAAGTTGGGTAATTGGTTCATTATGGTAGTCTCCATATGTATATTTGTTTAAAGTGTTCTGTAATAAAATATTTTAAAACTGTGTAGTAATTGAAAACAAAAATCTGCCCTACCTACTTCTCAGCAGAGTTACAGGTGAGAATCATAGGTGACATTATGTAGAAGTGTTTTGTGAATAGTAAAGCACTAGAACCAGGTACATCTCAAAAAAAATATCTCCAAGGTGAATATATCAGACTCACCTTGTATACTGATTAAAAATATAGTTTCAGAGTTCACTGCCCTATGGAATCAGATGTGATGGCAGTGAATCTCAGAGGAATCTCCATTTTTGATTAGTCCTTTCTACTTCCCATCTCAGATGATGCTCCTATATTATGAAATTTGAAAAATACATACCATACAAGTCTTTCCTGACATTTCCAAGGGCTTTTTAGTGGATGGAGAAATTGCTTCTAGTGGGGTTGAGGATCTGTTTTCTACAAAGCCAGGCAATCTCTATGCTACCCCTCTGCCACTTGCAGTTTGTTATTTGAACCCTGGTTTCTAACTGTTGTGTCAACCTCAAGTTCATGCTCTCTGCTCTCCCACCTTGCCCCTCTTGGTTTCTGAATCATAAACAGGATTTGTCCATTTCATGCTGGGCCTTCTAGTTTATGTATCAATCTTTTGCCTCAGTCTCACCATTACTGATTCTGCCCAGCTACACCTTTTGTTCAGACATTACCCAGACTTCTCCTGGGGTTCATTCAGCCTCACTTCCTTATTGAACACCTTTTCTGTAACAGCATTCCTCTAGGTGCTAGCAAACAATACATTAAAATGCCTTCTCTCATGTAATTCACTCTGTAGAATTAGAGATTTTCTTTGGATAAGTAACTAAATAATATGATTTCAGATAGTGCTAAGTGCCAAGAATAAAATAAACTCGAGGAAGAGGGGTTTAGAGTTAGAATTGTCAGAGACTGTATCTCTGAAAAGGAAATATTTTAACAGAGAGCTAAGATGAGATGGAGAGGATGGTAGAACAAATTGGTGGAAGAGATGAAACAGTAAGTGCAAAGGCTCTGTGGTAGCAATGAACTTAGAAGTTCATGTAACAGCACGGAGCCCACTGTGGCTGCATCGTAATGGTCACGGGTCAAAGTGGTAAGAGGTGAGGCCAGAGAGGGAGGTCAGTGGCTAGGTCCCATAAGAATCTGGAGAACAAGATGAAAAGAGTTTGGATTTTAAATACTGGTTGTGACTACTGACCATGTTTTCATTTGTCTCGTCAGATGTTGCCATCTTACCTGAGGCCAGATAACCCTGCAGAAGGTGTGTCTTATTCCACAGTTCCCTTTCGTGCTCAAAAGGACAGTCATAGCATGTGAATTGTTCCTGTTTTCCACGATTCATTCTCAGGAAAAAATAGAGAAGTGCTACTTTTTCCATGCTCTCCATCATTGACTGATGGCTCTTTTTCACTTAACGTAATCCTTAAATTCCCCTGGAAATAATGATACAAAATGTTCCCCTCACCCCCAACTGTGCAAGCCTGTGGTTACCAGTTTTGACCACTAGATGGTGGTGTATATCAGCACCTTGGAACAATGAGTTTTCTGTTTGACAAAGGTATTAAAGAATAAATTAATGTGTTAAAGACACACGTAAAATGTATGTGCATTTAAGATTCTTTTGGTTGAAAAGACCAACAGTGAAAGAAACTGAAAAGGAATCAGGTCCTGCAACTTGCTTTTTGTTCAGTTACATTTTTCATTGGGAAGATTTTTAGCTTCTTTGAGAACAGTCTGGTGACATGGAATATTCATATGTGTAAGACAGGAGACCCACAGGTCATGTCTGCATAGTGGAACAGATTCCTCCTTCTCCTTCTTCTCCCTACTCCTTACTTGGGGTTCCCTGGAAAGTTTTCTTATTGCCCTCTTAAAATATGATTTTATTCACTCCTGTGACTTTAGCTGTGAAGTGTTTCTGCTAATATTGTTCCAGTTAATATCTTCACCAAGTAATCTCTATACCTCCAGACCTATACTTCCAACTGCTTTTAGATAGCAGATAGATGGCTTTTGGTCCTTGAAACTTAAACTTCAAACCAGACTCATAATCTTTCATCTTGACAGCTTCCCTTGAAATATTTTTCTTCTTATCTCAATTAATGGTGTTGCACCTTCATCAGTTGTTTTGAAGAAAAATCTCCGAGTCACCGATATTCACCTACTGCTCACTCCCCATATTCACTTTGCCTTGAGGTTCTGCTGATTCTGCCTCTCAAGTGTCTTACAAATGCACTTATTTCTTCTTATTTTCTCACTTCCTCATTGTTTTCATTCCTGTGATAAATCCTTAACTGAAGTTTGTTTTCCATTTTGCAGTTCACTGTCCACATATCTCAGAGAAGGATCTTGTCTGAATTTAGATTTGAACTAGTCATTTCCTGGATTGAAATATTTCTGAGATTAAACTCCAAACACTTTATTCCACTGTTCAAAAGCCTTAAGGTTATGGCTCCACTGTACTTGCCAGCCTCTTTCCAGCTCCTCCCTGCCACACAGCCCTGTGGAGTGTTGGGTCCATGGCCTCTCATGACTGGTCCCTTTTCACATTCACTTTGTCCTAGAACTGCTCCATCCTCCCCTGCTGGCCTCTAATTTCCCATCTTCATATACTTGTAGTAAGGCATTTTCTTTTCCTTCCATAAAGCTCTAAGAAGCAGATTTCCTCCTCAGTAATCTCACTGTATGCACATCCATTGTGCACACATCCATTATAATGTCTGTCTAATGGACTGTGCTTATTTATATGTCTGCACGCCACCGCTGAACTGAGACTTGCTTTCCAGCAGGTAGTGTTTTCCATCTTTGTGTCTCCAGGAACTTGATTAAGTCTTTGGATGTTTCTTTTAGGTGCTCAATAACTCGTTTTAATAAATGGATAAATGAACAAAATTTGACTTCCTCTCCATCTTTTCCAGAAGGCAAGAAAGGTCTTTTCCTGTTTCTTTTTCTCTTTCAGTTGCATTTGTGAATGATTTCGTATGAGAAAGGAAGGAAAAAAGATATCTGGAGATACTCTTCAAGACACAGAAAAGAGACCATCCTGAAAAAAGTAAGTTTTAGGAAGAGGTAGGAGATGGGGCCATAGCAGGAATTACTAAAGCCCAGAAGCTGAAAGGGGTCCCCTAGTGTCACACCTTTTCCATAGACATAATAATCAAGTAAGCAATGAATTCAGGTTCAGATTTTAATTTACAAATGCCCCATCTATTTTTTTAAAGTTCATACTGTTCACTTTTGCTAACATCAATTCATTAAAAAGAGTGACTTGTATTTCATGCATGAATTCTTGGTCGTGTCCAGCTCTTTGTGACCCCATGGAGCCTGGTGGGATTTTTCCAGGCAAGAATACTGGAGTGGGTTGCCATTTCCTTTTCTATGGAATCTTTCCAGCCCAGGTATTGAACCCATGTCTCGTGCCTTGGCTGTGCTTAGTTGCTCAGTCATGTCCAACTCTTTCCATCCCAGTGGACTGCAGCCGACCAGGCTCCTCTGTCCTCAGGGATTCTCCAGGCAAGAATACTGGAGTGGGTTGCCATGCCCTCCTCCAGGGGATCTTCCCAACCCATGGATCAAACCCAGGTTTCCCATATTGCAGGTGGATTCTTTACTGACTGAGATACTAGGAGGATTCTTTACCACTGAGCCACCTGGGAAACCCTTGGGTTCCACCGTCCTAGCCATAATTTGTGGGGTTCTTGTCTTATGTATGTGAGTATTCTATTACAAGACCATACTCAAAGAAGCTAAAAATCTTCCCAAGGGAAGAATGTAACTGGACAGAAATCAGGCTGCAGGCTGTGATGTCTTTTCTATTTTCTTCTGTTGTTGATTTTTTCCAACCAAAGGAATTTAAATGCATGCATACTTTTTGTTCTTAATACATAAATTTATTCTCCCACCCTTACACCACCCATGATGGTGGCACTGATGGAAGATGAATCTTGTGTATTGGTTGACTGGGAGATTAGCTGAGGTCAGGATACATGACTGCAT
>SJYC01111408.1:0-33970 GCA_006408675.1 Madoqua kirkii
ACTTGCCAGCCTCTTTCCAGCTCCTCCCTGCCACACAGCCCTGTGGAGTGTTGGGTCCATGGCCTCTCATGACTGTGTCCCTTTTCACATTCACTTTGTCCTAGAACTGCTCCATCCTCCCCTGCTGGCCTCTAATTTCCCATCTTCATATACTTGTAGTAAGGCATTTTCTTTTCCTTCCATAAAGCTCTAAGAAGCAGATTTCCTCCTCAGTAATCTCACTGTATGCACATCCATTGTGCACACATCCATTATAATGTCTGTCTAATGGACTGTGCTTATTTATATGTCTGCACGCCACCGCTGAACTGAGACTTGCTTTCCAGCAGGTAGTGTTTTCCATCTTTGTGTCTCCAGGAACTTGATTAAGTCTTTGGATGTTTATTTTAGGTGCTCAATAACTCGTTTTAATAAATGGATAAATGAACAAAATTTGACTTCCTCTCCATCTTTTCCAGAAGGCAAGAAAGGTCTTTTCCTGTTTCTTTTTCTCTTTCAGTTGCATTTGTGAATGATTTCGTATGAGAAAGGAAGGAAAAAAGATATCTGGAGATACTCTTCAAGACACAGAAAAGAGACCATCCTGAAAAAAGTAAGTTTTAGGAAGAGGTGGGAGATGGGGCCATAGCAGGAATTACTAAAGCCCAGAAGCTGAAAGGGGTCCCCTAGTGTCACACCTTTTCCATAGACATAATAATCAAGTAAGCAATGAATTCAGGTTCAGATTTTAATTTACAAATGCCCCATCTATTTTTTTAAAGTTCATACTGTTCACTTTTGCTAACATCAATTCATTAAAAAGAGTGACTTGTATTTCATGCATGAATTCTTGGTCGTGTCCAGCTCTTTGTGACCCCATGGAGCCTGGTGGGATTTTTCCAGGCAAGAATACTGGAGTGGGTTGCCATTTCCTTTTCTATGGAATCTTTCCAGCCCAGGTATTGAACCCATGTCTCGTGCCTTGGCTGTGCTTAGTTGCTCAGTCATGTCCAACTCTTTCCATCCCAGTGGACTGCAGCCGACCAGGCTCCTCTGTCCTCAGGGATTCTCCAGGCAAGAATACTGGAGTGGGTTGCCATGCCCTCCTCCAGGGGATCTTCCCAACCCATGGATCAAACCCAGGTTTCCCATATTGCAGGTGGATTCTTTACTGACTGAGATACTAGGAGGATTCTTTACCACTGAGCCACCTGGGAAACCCTTGGGTTCCACCGTCCTAGCCATAATTTGTGGGGTTCTTGTCTTATGTATGTGAGTATTCTATTACAAGACCATACTCAAAGAAGCTAAAAATCTTCCCAAGGGAAGAATGTAACTGGACAGAAATCAGGCTGCAGGCTGTGATGTCTTTTCTATTTTCTTCTGTTGTTGATTTTTTCCAACCAAAGGAATTTAAATGCATGCATACTTTTTGTTCTTAATACATAAATTTATTCTCCCACCCTTACACCACCCATGATGGTGGCACTGATGGAAGATGAATCTTGTGTATTGGTTGACTGGGAGATTAGCTGAGGTCAGGATACATGACTGCATTGTTCCCCTGTCTCTTCTCAGTGATTGACACTCTGCCTTGTGTAGAGCAAGTGCCTTGCAAGGGGTCAAATCCCCACTACTTATCTTCATATTGGCAGGCTTCAGTCTTGAGTTAATATGTTATCTGGAGCTGTTGATAACTTTTGGGGTTTAGTTCAGTTCAGTGGCTCAGTCATGTCAGACTCTTTGATCCCATGAATTGCAGCACACCAGGCCTCCTTGTCAATCAACAACTCCTGGAGTTCACTCAGACTCACGTCCATTGAGTCCATGATGCCATCCAGCCATCTCATCCTCTGTCGTCCCCTTTCCCTCTTGCCCCCAATCCCTCCCAGCATCAGAGTCTTTTCCAATGAATCAGCTCTTCTCATGAGGTGGCCAAAGTACTGGAGTTTCAGCTTAAGCATCAGTCCTTCCAAAGAACACCCAGGGCTGATCTCCTTTAGAATGGACTGGCTGGATCTCCTTGCAGTCCAAGGAACTTTCAAGAGTCTTCTCCAACACCACAGTTCAAAAGCATCAATTTTTCAGCACTCAGCTCTTTTCACAGTCCAACTCTCACACCCATACATGACCACTGGAAAAACCATACCTTTGACTGCTGCTGATGCTGCTAAGTCGCTTCAGTAGTGTCCGACTCTGTGCGATCCTATAGACGGCAGCTCACCAGGCTCCACCATCCCTGGGATTCTCCAGGAAAGAACGCTGGAGTGGGTTGCCATTTCCTTCTCCAATGCATGAAGGTAAAAAGTGAAAGTGAAGTCGCTCAGTCATGTCCAACCCTCAGCGACCCCATGGACTGCAGCCCACCAGGCTCCTCCATCCCTGGGATTTTCCAGGCAAGAGCACTGGAGTGGGGTGCCATTGCCTTCTCCCATAGCTTTGACTAGATGGACCTTCATTGGCAAAGTAATGTCTCTGCTTTTCAATATGCTATCTAGGTTGGTCATAACTTTCCTTCCAAGGACTAAGTGTCTTCTAATTTCATGGCTGCAGTCACCATCTGCAGTGATTTTGGAGCCCCCCAAAATAAGTTCTGACACTGTTTCCACTGTTTCTCCATCTATTTCCCATGAAGTGATGGGACTAGATGCCATGATCTTTGTTTTCTGAAAGTTGAGCTTTAAGTCAACTTTTTCACTCTCTCATTTTCATCAAGAGGCTTTTTAGTTCCTCTTCACTTTCTGCCATAAGGGTGGTGTCGTCTGCAGATCTGAGGTTATTGATATTTCTCCCGGCAGTCTTGATTCCAGCTTGTGCTTCTTCCAGTCCAGTGTTTCTCATGATGTACTCTGCATAGAAGTTAAATAAGCAGGGTGACAATATACAACCTTGACATACTCCTTTTCCTATTTGGAACCAGTCTGTTGTTCCATGTCCAGTTCTAACTGTTGCTTCCTGACCTGCATACAGGTTTCTCAAGAGACAGGTGAAGTGGTCTGATATTCTCATCTCTTTCAGAATTTTCCACAGTTTATTGTGATCCACACAGTCAAAGGCTTTGGCATAGTCAATAAAGTAGAAATAGATGTTTTTCTGGAACTCTCTTGCTTTTTCCATGATCCAGCAGATGTTGGCAGTTTGATCTCTGGTTCCTCTGCCTTTTCTAAAACCAGCTTGAACATCAGGGAGTTCATGGGTCACATACTGCTAAAGCCTGGCTTGGAGAATTTTGAGCATTACTTTACTAGCATGTGAGATGAGTGCAATTGTGCAGTACTTTGAGCATTCTTTTGCATTGCCTTTCTTTGGGATTGAAATAAAAACTGACCTCTTCCAGTCCTGTGGCCACTGCTGAGTTTTCCAAATGTGCTGGCATTTTGAGTGCAGCACTTTCACAGCATCATTTTTCAGGATTTGAAGTAGCTCAAGTGGAATGCCATCACCTCCACTAGCTTTGTTCATAGTGATGCTTTCTAAGGCTCACTTGACTTCACATTCCAGGGTAAAATGTGCAAATAAGAGCAACGGTGACTGAACTGAGATGTCTTTGGAAACTCGGGAGGAACTCATAGCCAGACTTGCTTCCTTAGATGATTTGAATGTCTTTGGATAGAAATCTGTGCGTTACAGACATGCCTTCACTTGAAATGTGTGGCTCAGTCTGGATGCTCACTGTGCTTCTTTTCTGTTTTATATAGAAGAAACAGAAAAGTAATCAGTTAGAATTTCTCTTTTTATGGCCAGAAGAAGTATGTATTTCTGACTGTAGTCAACAGGTACATCTACTTGGCAATAATAAAAGAAATGGGCTTCCTCGGTGGCTCAGTGGTAAAGAATCTGCCTGCACTGCAGGAGCTGCAGGAGATGTAGATTCTATCCCTGGGTCAGGAGGATCCCCTGGAGGAGGGCATGGCAACCCACTCCAGTATTCTTGCCTGGAGAATCCCACGGACAGAGGAGCCTGGTGGACTGCAGGCCTTATAGTCCCAAAGAGTTGGACACGACTGAAGCGACTTAGTGCACACACCCATGCAGTAAAAGAAGCACGTGGATTTCATTCACATTTAAATTTTATTGAAACAGATTTCAAACTCTTTAGTGTAGATGGAGATGCTTTGCAGGGCTCTTCAAATATTTCTTTAAACATGTGAACCATCTCAGCTACCCAAATATTCCTGCTGTGATGATGTTATTTTTGGACAGGAAATTACTTGAACCATCATCTATCTCCTTCCTCTTTGTGACTGATGGGAAGAGTATAGTAGTTATTCTCTGCCAGCAGTGCTCTGTGCTTCTTTGTAAGCTCTATCTCAAAGTATCAGTATAAGAATGATAATTACTTATAGTTGTATATGGCTTTGTATTGTTCAAAATGCTATGTACTAATTTGATCCTCATAACCATAAATTAAGAAGTATTGATGGATTCATTTCAAAGGTGAGAAAACTGAGGCTTGGAGATATTTTTAAACCAAGTTCATTTCAATAATAACATAAGTGATGGAATTAGATTCATATTTCAGTTTTAGATTTGCTGTCTCTTCTTTACCCATACTGTGCTCATTTTTGCTCATGTCAATTCATTAGAAAAGGTGGCTTCTGGGTGAGAGCTAGTCTTATTTAGCACATCTGGAAATGGCGCCCTAATAACAAATCCCTTCTAATAACCTTTTTTCTTATGCACAGTATAGTGAAGCCCTTATAATTATTAGCCAGTGTCTGCTCTGTACTCCAGGCCCCTGACAATGAGCACATGGGCACGGGTGTTACTATTCTTGGTAAGAGCATTAATAATTAGATATTACTTGGGGAAAAGGGCAATACTTCATCAAAAGACAAAGTGCTGGCTTTGATATCTCTTTGTGCAGTTGCTGGAACACTTCTAGTGCCTGCTTCTAATCTAAAGATTAGCTGGCGGCTCTGCCCTTTTTCTTGTGAAATATCTGTTCTTATGGGAAACCAGTCCCAACACATATGGAGAATTTTTATGTCTTATTAAAGGTTGTTCACTGATATTTGTAGGATCCTGCAGCAGCTACCACATTATTATCAGGCAAATTCTAAATTTACTCAGAGAGAAATAATGTTATGAAAAGAGTTTTTAAAAATCCTAAGGGATTGCACTATGGGGTGACCATCTTTACCTCTGGAAAAGTCTCCTGTGACTCACTCTTTTATTGCTTTGAAGTGGCTTGGAATGGCCCTGGCCTCAGAGCTGGAATTTTAAGAGAAAAGCCTTTAATATAACTATTGTAGTATTTCCAGACAAGACTGGATATGGCTCAGTGAGCATCAGAAGGCTGAGCAACAGGAGGAGCATTCTCATCTGGGGCAGGAGGAAGGATATGTATGTCTGCAGCTACTCAAGGCTGTTTGATCTTGCAAAAACCAAAACAACTCCCTCCCCTGCCCCCAGACTCCACGTTACTGCATAGATTCTGAGAGACAACACACACCAGAGGAGGCAAGCAGTTAGTACTGGGAAGCCTGGGATAGGAGGTTTATGAATATGAATATGCCCCCAGGACTTGGAGCAGCTTCCAGGAAGTTGTAGGCAATGTCAATCAGGGAGGGCTGCCTTGAGTAGGAGGCTCAGCCACAGAGGTTGTAATCTGGGGGTAGAGTCTCATCTTTGGGAGGCAACAATGGATCCTAGAGTTTGGAATCTGAAGATTTTACAAGGACCTGGTGCTAGAACAGAGTTGAAGCTTAGATATCAGAACTGAGCCAAAAGATGGAGCTTAGTTCTTGGTAATGAGGCAGAAGTCCAGTTATCAACATGGCAGAGAAGGAAGAAGTGAAGACAAAGTGAATTAGGACCTTCCTTTCCTCTTACTCTGCGATCTTGGCCAAGTTAATCATTCCCACTTAACTCTCCCCTTTTCTTCTATTACCTGATGATGATATAAGTTGTGAAGAACTCACAAGAAATATATTTGAAAGAGCTTTAAGTATTATAAAATAACAAATAGTTATTGTTCATATGTTTATCACAAGATTAGAAAGGATTTATCTTATGATCAGTGATACTGTTTTGTCCTACTTGTCTCTCTTGATGTCCATTTTGAGTGCACACTCTCACACTGTCATGAAACAGTCCAAAAGAAGAAAGTTCTTCACCTAGCTGAGGCACACTGGACTGCTCCCACATGGAGTTTAATGAGAGAAATTGGGAAAGGAGTTGCTGCCCCCCAGTCCTCTATAGTGGATATATAGGGTGCCAGGATTTAGCTGCAGTTTGAGAAGCAAATGCCTAAAGCTTAGAGAAAAATGAATGCCAGGGCAGAACAGGTTTTAAGTTATTCTTGAAGCTCAGGCATAATTTTAACTACAAAGAAAAACAGGGAAGAAACAGAATGACCTCATTTCAAGTGAGAATTTTTATGCAAAGGCAATAGCTCTCCAAACAGAGGACACAAATTAAAAGGGAAGCTTTATAGTCTGAGCTAGAGGATCTGTCTCCCTCCCCTGCCCCCAGACTCCACGTTACTGCATAGATTCTGAGAGACAACACACACCAGAGGAGGCAAGCAGTTAGTACTGGGAAGCCTGGGATGGGAGGTTTATGAATATGAATATGCCCCCAGGACTTGGAGCAGCTTCCAGGAAGTTGTAGGCAATGTCAATCAGGGAGGGCTGCCTTGAGTAGGAGGCTCAGCCACAGAGGTTGTAATCTGGGGGTAGAGTCCCATCTTTGGGAGGCAACAATGGATCCTAGAGTTTGGAATCTGAAGATTTTACAAGGACCTGGTGCTAGAACAGAGTTGAAGCTTAGATATCAGAACTGAGCCAAAAGATGGAGCTTAGTTCTTGGTAATGAGGCAGAAGTCCAGTTATCAACATGGCAGAGAAGGAAGAAGTGAAGACAAAGTGAATTAGGACCTTCCTTTCCTCTTACTCTGCGATCTTGGCCAAGTTAATCATTCCCACTTAACTCTCCCCTTTTCTTCTATTACCTGATGATGATATAAGTTGTGAAGAACTCACAAGAAATATATTTGAAAGAGCTTTAAGTATTATAAAATAACAAATAGTTATTGTTCATATGTTTATCACAAGATTAGAAAGGATTTATCTTATGATCAGTGATACTGTTTTGTCCTACTTGTCTCTCTTGATGTCCATTTTGAGTGCACACTCTCACACTGTCATGAAACAGTCCAAAAGAAGAAAGTTCTTCACCTAGCTGAGGCACACTGGACTGCTCCCACATGGAGTTTAATGAGAGAAATTGGGAAAGGAGTTGCTGCCCCCCAGTCCTCTATAGTGGATATATAGGGTGCCAGGATTTAGCTGCAGTTTGAGAAGCAAATGCCTAAAGCTTAGAGAAAAATGAATGCCAGGGCAGAACAGGTTTTAAGTTATTCTTGAAGCTCAGGCATAATTTTAACTACAAAGAAAAACAGGGAAGAAACAGAATGACCTCATTTCAAGTGAGAATTTTTATGCAAAGGCAATAGCTCTCCAAACAGAGGACACAAATTAAAAGGGAAGCTTTATAGTCTGAGCTAGAGGATCTGCAGGGGAGCTGCAATTGATCAGGCATATTCAGTCTTCTACCATTGCCTCTTACTTACATTGGAGTATCCAGAGATGATCTTTGGATAGGGAGAGCACAGGTAGGGCGTGATGTGGTGTGGTCAGCCAAGAGGTGACCACACCACCAGGGCTGCCCCTCCAGAAGGAGGTGAAACAGACCTGAGGGGAGAGTTTCAAGGAGCTAACGTCAGGGAATACTCCTAATATGTTGAAGGCATGGGGACAGAGTGAGCTTTTTGGCTCCTTTAGTTTTGATGTTTGTCAGTTACTTTCCCTTCTTTTTGGAATTGGGCTTGCAAGGGCTGCTTGGTTTGTATTGATTTCACTATGCAAAGAAGTTTTTCTGGGTCTTTGAATGTGGGTTTAAGACAGAGACATATGGCAACCAAAAGTAACATAGGTTTTCATTATTATTGTGTTGACTTCATTTCTTTCCTTATATCTGCTCCAACACTAGGCTTAAGTGTGTTAATCAGTAGCCTGGTTCTGTAGATCTGTTAAATTAATGTTAATTGCCCAGTAGGTATTTATTGATGTGTTAGGTGCTATCAGAGACTTTAAAAAAATCTCTTCTTAGAGAACTGAAAAAACAAAGCAATAAGGAATGATAATTTATTTACAGAATTATAAAGAAATGTACATCTTTGCATGATTAAAGTGTCTCATTTCATCTCTTTCCTTCCTTTATTCATATTTTGTTGAATTTCCTGTCCAAACATACACAGATATACAGAGTCACTCAGGAAAGTTCCAGTAATTATGGATATAGTAAAACAATAAAACTCTTAAGAGGCTTGCTTAATATTAATATATCTATGATATGGTAGTGAATAATTAATTCTAAAATTAGTAAGATGAACTCAATGCTAGATGAGGACGAATATTGGCTGAAATATTTTAGGACCATTTTATACAAGAGGCAGAGTTTTAACTGAGCAATAAATAATGGATAGAATTTGGTTAGGAAAAAACAAATGAGAACAGCATGAACAAAAATGTGGAGAAAGAAAAGGCCAACAGAGAGATAAATAGAGCAGCACAGAATGGAGAAGATTAGTATTTAAAAATGAAATTGGAAGGGTATGAGTCATGCTTTTAGAGAGTCTTAATTCCAGTTTAGGAATTAGGATATAGCTTTTCTGAAGAAGCCAAACGTTTATGAATATGATACCTTTATTGCCAATTTAAAGACAACTTTTCCTAAACATGTAAGTATACACACGTTCACAAGCACAAGGATGCACATATTGGTTATTGCTATAGTAATTCAACATGAGCTGCCACCACCCGTGTTTCAAAGGACCAGAATAGTTATTTTTCACTGATGAAGTAAACTGGAACCATCTTAAAAAATGATGGATGGGTGTTGACCAAAATCATGATAATCTCAGATATCCCTCTAATGCCAGCACATCCTAAGCAGCAGTAGGATGTGATATGTTTCATATAATAATCATCAAGCAGTGATACCTGCTAAATTTTTAAAAGTACTTTCAAATGTTACTATAATTTTGAAAATGAGCATACTTCACAATAGAATTCCAGCTTGTCTACTAGTTGATGAGGTTTCTAAGCTCTTAAAAGAAAGTAATTAACCTAATTAATTTGATACCTAAGAATAAGCAAGGCTCTAAATTGTCCCACCTTCAATATTATTATATGCATTATATATATATATATATTATTACAGTATACTTCATGTTTCAGTTATGTATGTAATTAACCAAAAATGTTGTCTCCTTTTGTGATCATTAAATTAACTTTGGGCTGTGGATATTAGCTAGGGAGTTAACGATATTAGAATTAACACTTGTTCCTGAGTTATACCTATTATAAAAAGTGAAGCCTAGATTTATGCCCTTGTAGCATATATTTATAAAATGTCACTTATAAAGAAATCTTTAGGGTTAACTGAATGACACACTGTTATATGGGTTTTTAAACACAGAAGGTTGGCTTTTTTGTATTTTTTTGTGTTCAGAAAACCCTTTGGTAACTTTTTCATTCTCTTACATGAATCATGCCTGCATTGTTTGTGGTTTTCAGTCACTAATATTTTTTAAAAGGGAATTATATGTAAAAGATCACATCCTAGAGGTAATGGACTAGAGAGTGAAGTAAAAATCTAAGGCTACTTCTGCCCCTGGGTTCTTTATGACTACAGGTAAACTAAGAAACAGACTTCCCATGTGGGGCAGTGGTAAAGATCTGCCTGCTAATTTAGGAGATGCAGGAGCTGTGGATTTGATATCTGGGTCGGGTATATCCCCTGGAAGAGGAAATGGCAACCCATTCCAGTATTCTTGCCTGGAAAATCCATGGGCAGGGAAGCCTGACAGGCTAAATCCATAGGGTCACAAAGAGTCAGACATGACTGAGCAACTGAACACGCACACGAACTAAGAAACACACTTAAACAATCTGATTAGTGAACTAGTAATTGTAAAGTCATCTTAGTCAATTTGTTTTCCTAATACTACTTGAAACCTTCCCTTCGATTTTCTATCCTTTGCATATTTTCTATATTGATTCATCCTTCCAACACTATTCATAATTTAATAGTCTTTATTTCTTTGCTGTTTTAAAAGTTCATATTATATGTATACATGGGCCTCTTCTGATCTCTTTATTCTCTCCATCTCCCTTGCCCTGGAGAGGATGAGGTGTTTGTTTTTGTCTTTGACATCCTTCCCGTCTCTTCACAAAGCCTGCCTCTTCTGCCCCCACTGGGGGCACTGAGAGGGCACCCGAAGGACCACCAGTGTCCTCTTTTCACCATTTGTGTCAGCCAGAGTCTCACTCAAAAGAGATGTCCACTGAAATTGAGACCAGGAAGAAGAAGAACGCAGATTTTGATGAGGAACTATAAATTTCTGCAACCTATGGTAAATATGTTTTAAAACTTCAGTTGAAAAAATCAGTCAATCCTTTGGATTACAATTTATGTATGAAATAACCTGGGAAAGCAATAGTCACTGTTGCTGAAAGTTGTACAAGAATCCAAATGAAGCCAAATGCCAGTGTCCAGAGGGATTGTGATCTTTTAGCTTCTGTTTCTGAAAACGTTTTCTTGCATCTTTAGAGCTCTTGAAAGCTGAAATTTCCTTCAGATATCTTGACCCCTGAAGGACTAGTGAGGTGCTGATCTTGGGGCCGTGTGGTGATCATGCTCTGATTTAGTTCTGGCCTTTCTCAGTGTAGCCAGACCGGGTTGCCTTAGGGTTTTTTGCTGATCATTTGAGATGGTGAAGCTCAACCACCTCATGTCCAGCAGTGCCTGCCTATGTGTTGCTGCCAGGCCAACACCACCCCATTCTAACCTTTGAGGTGCTTTAGGTGAGATCTTGAGTAATATGGGCCCAATTACAAAGGAGAAATCAAGTGCTAGAGGTCAGATACATATTTCAGAAACAATGCAGGGCAAATTAGGGATAAATACAGAGAAGAAATGGAGGCAGGCCGAAGTGTGACCATAAGCAGGTTATTCAATATACTGCCAGGTCTGTGAGGTTACTTTTTAAAGATCAGGTTTTTTCCGAGCCATGTTAATTGACACATGTTCTGGTTACTATGAAAAACTGATAAGAAGGTGGTTTATAGCATCTATGGAGGCCACAAGAAAGTGCAGGCATCCAAGATGACCTCAGTGTTTGAGAGAGTCATCTTATCCTCTCTTTATTCAGCCTGTTCTTTCTTCCCTACTTTTGCATGCTACTGGAATAGCAATGACTGGAAAGTACACAAAACCAAGCAACGTGGCTTTAAATATCACTTTGCAGGATTTCTTGTAGTCATCTCACCCACTGTCACATTAACATTAGAATTCTGACCCATTTACAGATCAGAAACTATCACAGATGATGGGAGCCCAGCCTTAGTCCTGACTTTGCCACCACTTCACCAAGCTTGGACAGTTTCTGTGTGTTAACTTAGGCATATGATATGCTTTTAAAGGCCCATATGATCTGTGATGTGAACTAACAATTCACTAATGCAAAATTATGGAAAAAAACTCAAGTCATATTTCTTCTCCCATTTGTCTCTTTCAAGATTTTCTTTCATTCATTCTGGCAGAACATATATATATATAAAACTCCTCACAATATGGCCACAGGACCAGGCGAGAGGATGAAGCAGTGGGTGGATCTGTCCTTTTTACATCAGAATAATGTGCCTGGAAAGCTGGGTCACAGGAGTTCATCTTGGCTGTATTGTAAGATTCAAGTAAAGAAAAAGTGACTCAGAAAAGTGAAGTCACTAGTTTAAGGTTAAATACTGGCAAACTCAATAGCAGTACCCATTCTTTTTTTTCTTTTGAGTTCATCTTTTTATTGTGGTAAAATGTACATAATATAAAGTTTACTATTTAAAAAATTTTATATGTGACATTGAATGGAGTTACACGTATTCACATTCTCAGTGTTCTGTGGTGGCCTAAATGGGAAGGAAATCCAAAAAAGAGGGGATATATGTGTATGTAGAGCTGATTCACCTTGCTGTACAGTAAAAACTAACACAAAATTGTAAAGCAATTGTACTCCAATGAAAAGCAATTAAAAAAACACACGTTCACATTGTCTTAAGAGCAGTGTCTTATGTGTTCAGGCTGCTATAGCAAAATACTCTAGGTTGGGTGACTTATAAGTGAAACAGATTTATTTCTCAGAGTTCTGAAGGCTGAAGGTCTGAGATCAGGTGCCAGCATGGTCTAGTGACGACCATCTTCTGTGTTCCAGACTTCTCCTTGTACCCTCACATGGTGGGAGGGGAGAGAGAGTTGTTTCAGGCATTCTATCTTTTTTTTTTTTAATTTACTTATTTTTTAATCGAAGGATAATTGCTTTACAGAATTTTGTTTTTTTCTGTCAAGAGAGCCTTCATATAAGGGCACTAATTCCACTAATGAGAACTCTGCCTCACAGCTTAATCACCTCACTGAAGCCCCATTCCAATGCCATCACCCTGTGCATTAGAATTTCTACATGAGAATTTAGAGGGGACACAAATATTTAGCCTATAGCAAGTAAGAAACTGGAGAAGGAAATGGCAACCCACTCCAGTACTCTTGCTTGGAAAACCCCATGGGCAGAGGAGCCTGATAGGCTGCAGTCCATGGGGTCGCTAGGAGTTGGACATGACTGAGCAACTTCACTTTCACTTTTCTCTTTCATGCATTGGAGAAGGAAATGGCAACCCACTCCAGTGTTCTTGTCTGGAGAATCCCAGGGACGGAGGAGCCTGGTGGGCTTCCATCTATGGGGTCGCACAGAGTCGGACACGACTGAAGTGACTTAGCAGCAGTAGCAGCAACAACAGCAGCAAGTAGGAAACAGAGCGCATGTTTTTAAACTATGAATTTTGTAATGTCTGTCTTTCTTTTTTTTAAATGTCTTTAATAGATCAAGAGCACAAATGAGGCCAGTGAACCCTTCAGAGAGCCCTTTAACATTTGAAACAGCTAGCCATCTTCTTCATTACTTGATTGTTATTGGTCAGTTACATGCTGAGTACTGGGGAGAGGAGGGAGTACAGGCATGAAACAAAACAGTTGCTACCATAACGAAATGAAAAGTGGAGTCACCTTTGATAGTGAAAGTCTAATCAATTATTATTGAAGTTGCTATTATTTATGCATTACAAAAAACTTCATCTGGTGGAAATCAGCAGACCAAAAGAAAAAGTGGATTCTAAAATATCAAATGTCGAAAATTTAACCACATCCTCAGTTACCCTAACTTGCTTATTGTCTACATTTTGACATGTTCCAATCCAACTGACTGTGGATAGGTAAGATGGCAGTCATAGTGTGGTTTTGAATAAAAACGTGAAGTGATAAACTTTTAAGGATTTTTTTCAATAAAAAACATTATTTCTATTAGTAATACAGCAACAAACAGTAAAGGCATAAAATATTACACATGATCACAAACCCAAGTCAGTGTCAGCCACATTTTTATTCTTACATTCATTCACAATATTTGTTTGAAGAACAGAAACTCGACTTCTTTAAAGACAGATTTTCCACACACCGTACTCATTCCGCTATCATAGTCCGGACATTCTAACTGTGTGATGTCTGTCCTTATGTCCTACTCTGCTGGCTGTTTTTTCTATATCGAAAACAGTATAGTACATTAACAGCCAAGTATGTAAGCAAGGGACACAAGTCATACATATGGTAACTTTATCTGTAGACAGATTTAATGCAACTTGATAGAATGATTAAAGTTTATACTGTAAGGAAAAATCTTTAGTTATAATTATTGAGAATTAAGTGTTAACCACAAAATGACTCAAGCTACTGTTAAACAATTTCATCAGTTTATAGTCAGAAGTGATAGTTCTTTTAGAAAAATAAGATGCTGATCGTTACCATTTACACATAGAAATAAAAATTATAATTCAAAATACAAAAAACTCATACAAACCTTAGACTATATTAAAATGTTTTAAATATTGCTTATAATGTAGCAATAGCAAAAAGTTCAGAATGCCTCTTTATAAAATTATGGAGTGTTTTCTTCTTCCTTAGGTAGTTTCTACACATGTATCAACACTACGTGATTGCAAATATTTAGATATAAAGAAAAACCCTGTAAAGCCAACATCACAATTACGTTTTAAAACCATGTCTCTTTTACTGCTCTTAAATGAATTGTAAATGTTTAATTGCAGCTTACACAAAATGACTCTGTTTGGGAAGCAGCATGTAATCAGAGTACTAAAATGCTTCCCCTCTTGTAATGCACAGTGGTGTCTTAAATAACAGATCCTCTGAGAATAAAGTTGGTCTTGGAATCTGGCCATGCCAGTATTCAGCTGGGAGCAGTGACGGATGACAAGGAGGATGTGGCAGAATAATTTTAAATTTATTTTTTGTGTAGGAGTGCCAGAACTTGAGCAAACCTAAGAAGAAGACTATTTCCCTCCACTCTAGTTTTAAGATTCTGTTACCTGAAAATGGAAGATCTGCCTATCTCTTTTGCCATTAGCAATGATAGATTCTGTGCTGCTAGGTAAGGGATCATCTCAGAATAGAAAAGAATGTCTCCTAGGCAAGCCAAGTGTTCTGAGTAAACTTGGTTGGTGGTTGGTGGTGGTTTAGTTGCTAAGTTGTGTAAGACACTTGCGACCCCATAGACTGTAGCCCGCCAGGCTCCTCTGTCCCTAGGGTTTTCTGGGCAAGAGTACTGGAGTGGGCTGCCATTTTTCTTGGAGTGGAATAAATAATAATAATAACAGCTCCCCCTTTTGAACACAGACTCTGTGTCAAGCACTGTGAAATAGGGTTTATTATTCCAACAAACTTATGTGGGTGTTATTGTCTCCCCTTTTCTTATCAAGTCAGAACAATCATTGAGGTTGAATGAATTGTCCTAGTTCACAAAACTATGAGATAAGCATACTGGGAATCTCTCCTGTGTCTGTATGACTCAAGAACTCTGGGTTTTTCCTCTGTACTGGGTACTGTGTACATGGTGCTGAGATTTAGAATATATTAAGCTAAATGTTGTTTTTACACTCACTAGTTCTCTGAAACTGAGGGGTAGTATTGGTATATAATTTTTGTAATGATTTTTCTGGTTCTCTAATATAGTATAGTGTACTAAATATCTCACTTGCCTTCAGCCTTGATGTTTATTCATACTTTTCTTTAGGACTGCTATTGCTGTCTCCCAAGACCAAAGACCTTGTGAGTTAGATATGATCCTGTCTGTCTTAAGCACCTTAGAGAGAAAAGTAACCTTTTTGTCATCAGGAGCTTGAAGCCTGATTTTATACTTAAAAATGGAAGTCTTGAGAAATTTCCTGTCTTCAAATCTGTTGTACAAAGTGAGGAAGCCTTGGTCATTCCTGCCACGTTGTATATCTTCAAGAGGTTTCTGTAATCCTCATAACCTGCTATCTTTCATTGCTACTCCTTTTCCTCATCTGATAGCCCTAGGCATTTTCCAGCAGGGATAGATGCAGTGTATCACATGCCACTCAACATCTTTCAGCTATGCCTCATGGGATTCCTAATTAGAACTCCCCGTCTTTATAGAGCTAAGAAAAAGTTACAAGAAACCCCAGACACTCAGCTAGCAAAAGCTAGATCATTTCTGTGTACTGTCAAAGGTCAAACAAGTGCAAGAAACCCAGATATAACCCTGCCTATTAGAGAAAAGGCATTTATACACAAAGATCTGTGGAATCTAGATGATGACTGAATAGCCAAATTTCAAGGTCTATAGGAAATTAAAATACAAAGAACCTGAACTTATCATAAAATAACAAGATCTTGTCACTTACAGAGAAAGAATTTGAGACGAAGTAATACCAGTGATGTAAATCTACTGAGAAGAGGAGGTTATTTTCACCTGCCCACCCCTTATATTATATTGTTCTGTTGATGAACCACAGGTCAGGATGTTTAGAGGCAGTACTGGCTAGTGGAAAGACTTATTGCCTTGAAGTCTGAGTTCACAGGTTTAGGTCTTAGCTCTATCATGTATTTAACTTTGTGAAACACATGCCTTATTTCCTTTGAGCCTCCATTTACATAGCTGTAAGACAGAACTTTCCTGGGGCCTCATATGGTAAAGAATCTGCCTGCAGTGTAGGAGACCTGGGTTCGATCCCTGGGGTGGGAAGTTTCCCTGGAGAAGGGAATGGCAACCCATTCCAGTTTTCTTGTCTGTATAATTCCATGGACCTAGGAGCCTGGTGGGCTACAGTCCATGGGATGACAAAGAGTTGGACATGACTGATGACTAACAATCAATCATA
Source organism: Madoqua kirkii (assembly GCA_006408675.1). NCBI lineage: Eukaryota > Metazoa > Chordata > Mammalia > Artiodactyla > Bovidae > Madoqua > Madoqua kirkii. The sequence goes on from SJYC01111408.1 coordinate 16,287, forward strand.
AGACAGAGACAATGCTGGAAAAGATTGAAGGCAAAAAGAGAAGGGGGCAGTAGAGGATGAGATGATTAGAAAGCATCACGACTCAATGGACACGAATCTGAGCAAACTCTGGGAGATAGTCAAGGACAGAGGAGCCTGGAATGCTGCAGTCTATGGGGTTGCAGAGAGTCCAACATGACTTGGCATCTGAACAACAACAGCAGCAAGATAGAGACAGTAAAACATACCTTACCTTCTTCATAGGCATTTGTAAGAATAAACTGAGGTACTGGTAATATATGGAAATTCACTTTGTTAATTGTAAGATACTGCTAACATAACTGGCTTCATAATCTGTGGAGTCCAGTGCAAATAAAAATACTGGCCCCTTGTTCAAAAACTATTAAAAATTTCAAGGGACATTGATAGCAGAGCCTTAAATCAAAGACAGGATTCTTTTAAGAACAGGGCCCTGTGTGACTACGTGAACTATATGCCCACATAGCCAGCCCTGAGTGTTTATAATAGTACAGGATACCTCTCCTTGCTCCACTTGTCTTACTGCAGCTGTAAGAATTGAGGGAGTGTCCACTTTTATTGGGTAGCAAGACAGTTTTGTCTTTTTGATGTTCCGTTTGTTTGTAATTCATTTCCCCATAGAAGCAGATGTTTAGGAATGATACAAGTGCACAGGAGGTTAGTTTCCACCACATTTCTGGGAGTGCTCAGTCTTTAAGATGTGTCTGACTTTTGCAGCCCCTTGGACTGTAGTCTCCCAGGCTCCTCTGTCCATGGAATCTCTAGGCAAGATATTGGAGTGGGTTGCCATATCCTCCCATGGATCACACCCGCCTCTCTTGCGTCTCCTGTGTTGATAGGCAGGTCATTTACCATATGTGCCACCTTTTGGAACCCCACACTTCTGGTAGCTTCTTCTGTGTCGCTTCAGTCGTGTCTGACTCTGTGCGACCCCATAGACGGCAGCCCACCAGGGTCCCCCCGTCCCTGACATTCTCCAGGCAAGAACACTGGAGTGGGTTGCCATTTCCTTCTCCAATGCATGAAAGCGAAAAGTGAAATTGAAGTCGCTCAGTCATGTCCGACCCTTAGTGACTCCATGCACTGCAGCCTACCAGGCTTTCTGTCCCTGGGATTTTCCAGGCAAGAGTACTGGAGTGGGGTGCCATTGCCTTCTCCGAGTAGGAGTTAAACAGACTTGATTTAGGCGATTCTTCCCTGCTGCTGCTAAGTCACTTCAGTCATGTCCGACTCTATGTAACCCCATAGACGGCAGCCCACCAGGCACCCCTGTCCCTGGGATTCTCCAGGCAAGAACACTGGAGTGGGTTGCCATTTTCTTCTCCAATGCGTGAAAGTGAAAAGTGAAAGGGAAGTCGCTCAGTCATGTCCGACTCTTCGAGACCCCAAGGACCACAGCCTACCAGGCTCCTCTGTCCCTGGGATTTTCCAGGCAAGAATACTGGAGTGGGGTGCCATCGCCTTCTCTGCTTCCCAATGATAGTTAATTGTTAATGGTTACATTTTCCATGGGAACTGGAATGCATGAGTTTTCACTTTGCAGCTTTTAGAACACAGCCTACTCTTCAGAAGCGAACTTTCTGTGCTTCTCTCCAGCAGACCAGCAGCCCCATTAGGAGAGAATATGGTAGTTGCCTGAAAAATTCCAGGTCAACTTTCTCCCCCAGAATATTTGACCCTTCCACAGGGAAATCATTAGTTATCCATTTGTGCCCAGAGTTGCCAAGAGCACTAATAAAGTTTCTGGAAAGGTGTGGTATAGACGCAGAAGGAGATAAACAAGAAGTGGGAAAAATCCAATAACTTGATTCCCCTATGGAATGGCACAAAATTGTATACTGTAACCAGGGTTTCTTTCTAGTCTACTTTTAAATAAAATTTCATAAGCTTCTTTAGGTCAGCAAGTTTTTTTCTTGCCATTCAACAAAAATATTTATTTTTAGAAGATTTACATTGCCTGATATCTTATGCTTTCTACAAATCGTGTTTTCTTCCTTAGTATTTTACATGCCAAGTATTTACAGACTTATTTGGTCTTTCTCAATAACCACAAAGACTAACTTCTGTGCAAATTAGGTGTTTTTTTTTTTTTTCCTTACCCCCCTGTCAGTCAGTCCTGCCATTCATGACCATTACTCATCTTTGAACAGGTTCCTGTCGATAACCTGCTCTGTGTTGCTGAACTGGTCCAAAGAAAATGAAAACTTTTGGTTCTTTAGTTATGCATATCTCTGGATTTTATTTTGAAATGGCCTCTAAATAATTTTGGTCATTTTTTTTTCTTGCCAAGGTTACTGTTATACAATAATATAATCATACTGAGTTCCAGTCAGGATTAGCTAGAAAGGATTGGTTAACAGTATCCAAATCAGAAAGTTCAAACAAGAAAACAATGCCTTGAATTTTACAATTAGGGGATCAGTCTCGTTAAATTCTCTTAACCTTGCTGCTCTTAAGACAAGATCTCTGTGGGTGTGAGAGTCCGAGAGAGGCCCTGCTTGTTTTTCCCTTCAAGAAGGGACTTATTTTTAAGCTGTGAGACGTAGCTATCAAGCAGCAACCAATTCTGGCACCTTTGGGATCTACCATGGCATTGAGCCAAGGTCACGATCCTCTTTGGTAGCGTTCAGCACATCACTGAGCATGGTAGGGGTACTCGTGTTTGGTCATTTCTGGCTAGTGTGGAGCTCCTCTGCTGAGTGCCTTTGCTCTAGAGCATCCTATGGGACTTACTTAGGCTCTGTCAGACCTGCCTCAGAGCACAAGGCTCACCCAGCCCAATCGTGCCCCCTTCCTTCTTTCCTTCCGCAGGTGTCAGATCTGCTGAATGACTGAAGATTTTTCCTGCTCCATCTGCTTCCTCTTGCATTATCTTTATATTTCATGAGCAGTATCAGACAATAATCTGTTTAATTCTGAACAAACGTAGAAAGGATTCTATGAGTGACTTGACATGGACCTCACTTAGCCACCTGTTGTGGTAAAACTCCATTGTTTCAATGACCAACTCTATGACGCCTGTGACATCCATTACCTCAAACAAGAATCTGGCTTCTTGTGCCAGCTCCTGCCTCAAAGCACCAAGGTGATGGGCACAGAATCTGACCTCAGCACCTGCTGAAGGAGCAGGTGATGCCACCAAGATATGGGGATTAATTTCTCATGGTGTGAACGTTGGCTATTCAACGAATAGGAGTCAGGAGGGAACCAGTGAACAAGCTCCTTCTTTTTTAAAATTATTATTTATTTATTTTGGGCTGTGCTGGATGTCCGTTGCTGCCCACAAACTTTCTATAGTTGTGGCAAGAGGGGCTACTCTCTAGTTGATGTGCTGGGCTTCTCACGCAGTGGCTTCTCTTGTTTGGAGCAAGAGCTCTAGGGCACGCAGGTTTTAGTAGCTGTGGCACACAGGCTCAGTAATTCTGATTCCCGGGCTCTAGAGCACAGACTCAATAGTTGTGGTGCCTAGGCTTAGTAGCTCCACGGTGGCATGTGGGATCTTCTTGGACCAGGGATCAAACCCATGTCTCCTGAATTGGCAGATGGGTTCTTTACCACTGAGCCACCAGGTAAGCCCCAGGAAATTCTTCCTTATTCTTTTTTTGTGGACTGTTTGGAAACACAGCTTCTCTAAGGCTGCTATCCCTCAAGCCTGAGCAGTGAGTGGACCATGCTACAAAGCTGCGATCACTTCAGTAATATATTTCCTTATATGTTCTCTCCCCCCTTAGTACCTTTGTCCTTTACCCCTGCTCTCTGGAACTGTTCTTTCTAATAAGTTGTTAGCAGTAAGCTTTTGACTTAGTCTTTCTAGGGGAATTATAATGAGAAAGGCATTATTGAATAGTTGCTATTATTATTGGTATTCTTCTATCTGAGTCTCTACAAGTCACTACTTTATTCATACCATTTTGCTATGCAGCCCAGCATAACCTCTCTACCTGTTGTAAGGGAGCATAATGCTCATAATATTTTAGAGACAATCTAGCAATTCTAGGAGAGCAGGATTCAAAGACATCTGCTATTGACTCACTATATGTTTGTATAACAGATTCTCAATCTGTTTAGATATAGATTGTTGTACTGTGGTTTATAACTTACATTACTAATAGTAGATTTTGATAATCATTTTAATTATAGATTTTTCTATTCTTATTCTGTCTTCATGTGCATATTGAGAGTGGAGAATCTTCAGCATCCTAGCTTAGAATTTGAACATTTGCTGCGGGTATTTGGGAGTCACTGGAGGTTGAAGAGAAATAAAAGATGTGATCAGAATAAAGCTTTATGAGTATTTGTTTGGAGGTGCATGGGGTTCAAAAGGGGAGAGTGGATGTCACATGTGAAAGGCTCTGGATAACTGGACATCAGTATTAAATCCCTGTAGAGATGAGGAGGATGCCAAACAGTTCTCTAATTTGGAAGTGAATTAGAGGAGGAAGGAGGGAAAAATTTAGTGATTGTACCCCAAGGAGTCACTATAACTGTGCAAATCTTCACTCTTCATTCCTTAGTGGTGAGATGATGACAACCATATATTTGTTTTAACATTTATTAAATACCAGCCATGTGACCATGAAAAAACTTGTCCATGTATAATCCCATTTAACCCTCTTAAACTTGTACATGTATAATCACATTTAGCCCTCTTAACAACCTGTAAAGAGCTTCCTTCATAGCTCAGTCGGTAAAGAGTCTGACTGAAATGCAGGAGACCTGGGTTTGGTCCCTGGGTTAGGAAAATAGACTGGAGAAGGAAATGGCAACCCACTCCAGCATTCTTGCCTGGAGAATCCCATGGACAGAGAACAGTTTATGGTGTTGCAAGAGTCAGACATGACTGAGCAAGTAGGCACACAACAGTCTGTAAAGTATGCATTCTTACTCCTTTTGTAGATGAGGAAGGTCATACGCAAAGTGTGAAGACCTCTTATGTGGCCAAACCAGTTTAACCCAGAGCTTACTGACTTTGACGGCCATTAGTGCCACATCACATTCCCTGTCACATACACTTCTGTGTGATTGAAGACCCAGTGAGTGATAGACATTGTAAAGGACCGTACAAGGCAGTCTCAAGTCAAGATGCCAGAGTTGGCTTAAACATTTTCTTCTACCTTTTCCTTCCCCCCCGCCATGTATAAGTAATTTCTACCTCTGATATGTCAAAAATAGGTTATTTTTTCCAGCACCTCCATGAAGACTGACAGCGTGTTGGTGGCAATGTTTTATGCTGTAGGACCAATGCATCTGAGCAACTTTGGTCTAAAATATGAGAAAAAAATTATTGTAGTTACAATATACAGTTTCTAGATATAAAGCTCATTCCTTATCATGTTGTATTTACCTTATTGTATTTATCATGCTGTATTTATCATGTTGTCTTCTACCTTGGTTTTTTTTTTCTTTCCAGTAAGTTTATAAAATGGAGAAGGAAATGGCAACCCACTCCAGTGTTCTTGCCTGGAGAATCCCAGGGACGGGGGAGCCTGGTGGGCTGCCGTCTATGGGGTCGCATAAAGTCAAACACAACTGAAGTGACTTAGCAGCAGCAGCAAGTTTATAAAGGAATTTACTTAACCACTTCACCTCCTGTAGCAGCAGAGATGTCGCTGTGTAGTACCCTCACGGTGTCAGTACTTTAGCTGTCATGCGACTCTCTCAAATTTAGGAAATATTCTAAGAATGAGTAGAATTGTTTATAGGCTTGCCAGCACAGCTGCAGGGAGTTGCAGTAAGTTCCCATAGAAACATAATAAATACCATTTTTACTAAAGTAAGCAAAAGTTAATAGAATTAAACTGGATTCTTTATTCTGTCAGGAAAAATTAACATAATTCCATAATCTAGTATTTATCTTCAGGCTGATAGTAGCATGCGCGTTATCCACAGTTTGAGGTTGCTCATACTTTCAGAAGAGTGAGGAAAACATGCATCTTGTGGAGGGAGTCAAATTCTCTCAACCTTTGCTGAAACTCATTACAACCTTCCTTTCGTTCTAGGCTCTTAACAATTTGCTACATTATTATTTAATTGCATTACAATTCATCTTACTTTAAGTGAACCATAAAGATAGGTTGTGAAACTGATGAGAGACTATGACTCCTTACTGTGCATGAATATTTGATATATAATGAGTTAAAGAGTTTCCTGAAAATAGAATTCTTTTTGTAAATACATATATTTTGATGTCTTACCGGGAATGCTGACCATCCTTGGCATACACAGTGATACATACGTATGAATTGGTGTCCGTAGCTTCAGGAGCCACTGGGGGAAGTACCAAAGTGGGTAGGAGGTCTGTCTACTCTTTCACTGTTGTCTTTGCTGTGGGTTCCATGTTGGCTCTTTCTTTATCCCTACAAACCAGTCTTTGTTCCTCACCACAGTGTAAACTCCATCAGGGTGGAATCTATGAATGGTATTGCTGATTGTGCTGTCCTAGAACCTAATCCAGTACGTGATACATGAAATGTCTTCAGTAGGGGTCTGTTAAATCCATTAGTTTATTTGTTTGTTCTTTTGGTCATTTATTCTGTAATTTATCAAACATGCATTGAGTGCCTTTTATAAGATATTCACTTGTTTAAGCATTGGAGCTGAATGAGGTACTAACGTATTTGTGTGCATTTTGTGTGTACATATTTTCTGCAGCTCCAGATTCAGGTGCTTCTGAGGAATCCATAGCATTGATCCTAAAGGCAACAGTGTAGGAGCATCTGGTGGTTCAGGTCACAGAGTTGTTATTCTGTGGGTGAGGGAACCTCTTTGGTACCAGTTTGGATAGTCTTTGCATTAGAAAGTTAAATGCACTTTTAGAATCTAATTTTAAAACAGAAATGCATCCCTTTTTAGAAACAACATTTAAAATTGCACTGAGAGTAGCAAGGTAAGCTAGCAACATAGAGCTCTCCAAAAGGAGTCCCATGTATGGTGCTAGAAGCAAAGGGACATTGAAGTCCTAGTTGGGGCACATGGGAGGTGTGGAAGGGACTAGAAGGGGTCTGGGTAGAGTGTCCACAGAATCTACTGCAGCAGGACTCTGGTTATTATCACGGAAATATGAGAGGTTATGAGGAGAAAACAGGCTTATCTGTATCATTAAGATAAGCCTTTGTGCATGCACGTGTGCATGCTATGTTGCTTCAGTCATGTCCAACTCTTTGCAACCCAATAGACCATAGCCCTCCAGGCTCCTCTGTGCATGAGATTTTCCAGGCAAGAATATTGGGTTGCTTTGCCCTCCTCCAGGGGATCTTCCTAACCTAGGGATCAAACCTGTGTTTGCTGTGACTTCTGCATTGCAGGTGGATTCTTTATCACTGAGCTACCTGGGAAGCCCAAGATAGGGGCCTAGAGAGGTTTAATTTAGTTAACAAATAGAACATAGTTTCATTCTTCTTTTTTAAACATTTATTTTGTAATGGGGTGTAACTGCTTAACAATGTTGTGATAATTTCAGGTGAACAGAGAAGGGACTCATCTTAGTATACATGTATTCATTCTCCTCAAACTCCCCGCCCATCCAGGCTGCCACTGCAACATTTGAGCAGAGTTTCAGAACATAGCCTTATTCTGATACTTCAGTTGAATGATTTGCTGGACTGAACTGCTAGAACTCAACTGATACATAAAATGGAAACTGTTTGCTTTTCTGTTTTGTAAAGTGAGACTTGCCTGTAAACAGTTAATGTGTTTGGAGTAGTGCTTTAATAACGGATAGTGAAAGCTCCTTTCTTTCTTCCTTGGTGTAACTACCTGGAGTTAGGCATTCATTGTCAGACAGTCTGTTATATGTAAGACTAGGTTTTCTTTTCTGTGGCTCATTTCTAATGATGTTTGATGAAATTTACTTTTGCTCAGCAGGAACCAAAATAACTGAACACTGACTTATTCAGTGAAAAATTCAGGCAGAGGGTTGTTTGGTATGAAGAGATAAGCCCTCACCATGCAGGATGTATGTTCTATTAGAACAGGGGCACAGTAGAAGCATAAGCCTGTAAACACAGTGTATGAACATTTATTGGAGCAGAAGCCATTAAGTGACAATTAGTTGTAAATAAACTGTGTGTTTAACCAAAGAAGAGTGTGCAATTTAGTATTTACAAGATGAAAGCTATTATGCCTTGGTAAACTTAAAAGTATCTTCAGCTGTGGAATTCCTTTTATGTTTTTCACCAAGGTTATTAATGATCAACACACCTGCTTGCTCTCTTAATTGGCCCTAGACATTATGAGGGAGAAAAAAAGAAGTGGAAAGCTTGGGTTTTGTCCCTAAGAAAGCCACAGGACCGGTGAGGACAAGCCTGATGTGTACCATGGGTGCTCCAGTTGTTTGGTGTTCCCTGCTCTGTGCCAAGCATTGTGCTAGATGTTTTGCTCCCAGGATCTAATTTAATACTCACCACCAAACTGAATTATTCTTCTCATTTTTAAATGAAGAAGCTGAAGCTGAGAGAGAAAATTATTTATTCTGATAAAACAACTTGTTACTGTTTGTTAAGGACTGAAATTTGAGCCAAAGCTGTCTTTTTCCTAAACTAAGCTGCTTGTTAAGAATAGTGTCAAAAAGTTTAAAATCCAAATTGATCTGAGACTAGAAGAAGCTTGCAAAAACTGTCAGGAATGCATTTTTAAAAAGCTGCATTTGAGGAAATAGATCAATAAGTAACAATGTGTTGATTAGGGCCAACATTACAATATTGATGAATAATATAGAGAAGCAGAAACCCTCAACTTTTGTTTTGCTTTTGTCTTCTCTGTCAAATAGAATGATCTTCAAACCATAGGAGGGTAAAGCAAATATTGGTGACAGGAGAATTTAAATTTATATGGGTGAAGATTTTATGAGATGGCACCTAACAGATCTAAATGAGCTCAGGTCTCCTACTAGGTGAAATATGACCTTGAAGACCAGGGCAGCCTCAGACAAATCAATAGTCCTTTTATATTCTCTCCTCATACCCTGTAAGGCAGTGTATGCTATAACTTGTGAGTATATATTTGTTTGTAGCCATTCCATTCCAATGATTACTCTTCTATCTAAACTCCAGGTGCTATGCCTGTTGGTCTCCCTGCTATTCCCCTGGTGGCTAGTACAGTGCTTGGACATAGTTGGGACTTAGCACACCTCCAAGGAATGAAAGAGTTTGCTGTATTCTTGTAGATGACCTTTGAGGCATCAGTGGGAACTGTGGAGGATGACGACACTCTGATTTTGAAAAGAGTGTCATATAGGGCACTTTTGATAAGAAGTTACCATCTGGTAGACCGTAGAATAAAGAAGACTGGCAAAAATCTGTTGACTGGTACAGGAATACTTTTAAAGGACATGCATTTTATAGTTATCACAATTTCCACCTCCTCTGCTGTTTTCTCCAGTTTTATTCCCTGGTTAGTTCTTAGAAGCATTAGTGCTTTAGAGTCTAACAGATTTGTTGACATGGATCCTCTGAGAAGTTCTAGATACACCACTGCAGAAATGAATGGAACCATTCATGCAGAGATGAAGGGTTGGTAAATAATCAAAGAGAAAAGAGTGAACTCTTAAGCCATACGACAAAATGTTTTCAATTAATGCTTTTTTAATATAGTATATTTAGCAGAAAAATGTAGTAAATTGGGATGGTGGAAAGCTAAAGGATTCTATCAGCACTGTCACATACTCAACCTGTTTATCAATAATTGAAAGCATTGATGAATCATGTTCACATAGAGTTTTATAGCATCTTTCTAAATAAATTACTTGAATGGACATTTTAAATTAATTTTAGATGCTATTTTTGACTTTCTGTAGTTGAAGATCTAGTACTCTAACAGAATCCAGGATAACATTCATGATCTAATATATTACATTATTGGGGCAATGAGCTTCTTAAAACAAAGTAAAAATAGAAGTTACCCTCCCACAGAAAGATATCTTAAAAAATAAAACAGCTCTCCTACGTAAAATATGGACATGTTTAAAAATTTCTCTGCATTATCACAATCATTTCCCCTCCTACTCAGTTTTTCCCCATTCAATCTGTTTAAGAATAGAGTATCTTAGATTTCAAAGTGAAAGAGCATATATTTTCTCATCTCTTTGCCACACTATATAAAGATAGTATACAGAGGATAAGACTCTAGTGATCTGATCAGTGTGTATGGTTTTAGTTCTACCTTAGGATGAACTTGATGATTCTATTGATGATGTAAAGACCTTTGAAAGGCACTGGTCTGTGTGATCTTGAGAAAATCGTGTCTGTGAGCTTTTTCCTCCTTAGGAAATGTGCAGTTATTACTGCCCACCTTGAAGGGTTGTTGTGAGACATGTGTGAGATTATATATCATCTCTACCTTCTACTGAATATGCAGCATTGTGCTAAGTTTATCAGATGCATTGTTTTGTGTATAACTCACAATAAATCAGGACACTTTGCTGCCTCTTAAGTTCTAGGAAAAATCAAATCTCTAAATCTAAAGTATTTCTAATATATCTGTTCATTTTCAATGACCTTGTGTTCTAAGGACTAACTCAGTCTATTGGGCCCTTCATCATCTGGTGCCAACTATGTTTGAAAGAATAATTCCTTCTTCATTAAAAGTTTTTTTGTTGTTGTTAGAGATCACTCACTAGTCTCTGAGTTTAGAATATGATACTGATGATTTTTGCGGTGTCATGGGAAAGAATTATATAATGTGTGGAATAGATTATTACCTTTTTGCTGGCTACTGCTCTGTACTTCTCTTTATTGTCCTCTTCACTTTACTTTCTTTTTTTCTTGGATTTCTTTGGGAACTTCAAATTGGTTATTTTTTCTCATGCAAAACTAGTTTTCCTTTTTTTTTTTTTTAAAGTTTTGATATCTGTTATCCAGGCTCTTGAGATCCCACTTTCTACATCATAATTTACTGAGATAGTTTTCTTTTTAAAAAGTCTACATTTATCAATGTATTTCATTCACATAGTTAAAAATCAAAAAGGACTAAAGGGAATATTTTGAATAAAATATAGACTCCTATACCATTCTTCATTCTAGAGTCTTGCGTTCCTAATGTGTCAAATTCAGCTCTTTTACAGATATCTTATAGATGTCTTCTATAGTTTTCCAACATCTTTAAATATTTATATTTGTGATGCTGTTTATTAATTTTTCAATCTTAGTGCTTTCAGACTTCCTATTTGGTAATTCAGAATTTATCACTCTTAAGACAGCCCTTTCCACATGCACGTGTGTTCTCTTGTACTCTTCTCTCAGTGTAAGTTAGCATATATTTAATTAACTCAGTACTTACATTCCATGTTACTGGATAGTTGAAAATTATTTACTACTGAGCATAGTAGTATATTATTTCTTCTTTCCCAAATTTACTCTATCATTTGAGTATTTGTATTATTGCTTATGTTTATCTGTCTTTCATATCTTTCAAAAGCATCAATAAAGTTGTCAAGTACTTACCAATACTTTTTCAAATGTTAAAATGTAAGAGATAACAAATCAATTTTTTAAACTCTTTTTGTTCTTGCAAGCCTTCCTCCTATTTCTCCATATCCTTCTCCAGTTTCAGCTAATTACACTCTAAACCCCATGAAGACATGTTCTTCCGAAACTACCTTCATTCTTTTTCAGTGTTTGATCCTGTGTCTGGGATGTCATGTACTCCTTTTTTCTTGGTTTATTCCTTTATGCTGGAAGATGAAAGCTCATCTTCCAGCATCTCTCTAATGAAAGGTGATAACATTTTATTTGAATTTCCTTCATGTCTGAAAATGTTTTTATTCTATCCTAACACTTGATTGAGAATTTGATGGAGCAGTACACATCACTCATTTGGTTAGAATAGTGACTATTGAGTATATCTCAAAAATTCTCCTTATATTTTTATTTTTCCCATTCTGTGAATTCTGTCTCTACAAGGTACAATTTAGAATACTTTCTCCAACTTCCTGTGCAGTTATGGTACACTTATGGGGGTTCATCTTATCAGACAAACTAGGACAGGGTTACATTCAGAAGAAAGTAGCTTGCATTTTGCAGGTGGCAATCATTTTGCTGCTGCAGGTTCAGAGGTGGTTTTCAAGGGTGCTAGTGTCATTGGTGTTCATGGCAGGAGAAGTTGCAGTGAATGATTCATGGGAGGATAAAATAAAATAGTTTTTCCACCAGGGTGTTTCTGCAATGTAGTTCTGGATCTTGATACTGAAACCCTGATCTTGAGCTTGTTTCTCCAGCCCTCCTAATGACTGAGTGAGCCATCTATCGTTCTTTAAGAAAATCATTTTTTCCTTAGCCTATAGGGTTTATCCTCTTGTTTTCCATGAAGATTGATATTGTTAGTATGGAATTCTAGACTAAGAATGATTTTACATCAGCAGTTGAGAGGCTTAGCTTTCTGTCATTTAATATTCTTGTGTTGCTGGTGTCACGTAATATCTTATCAGACAAACTAGGACAGGGTTACATTCAGAAGAAAGTAGCTTGCATTTTGCAGGTGGCAATCATTTTGCTGCTGCAGGTTCAGAGGTGGTTTTCAAGGGTGCTAGTGTCATTGGTGTTCATGGCAGGAGAAGTTGCAGTGAATGATTCATGGGAGGATAAAATAAAATAGTTTTTCCACCAGGGTGTTTCTGCAATGTAGTTCTGGATCTTGATACTGAAACCCTGATCTTGAGCTTGTTTCTCCAGCCCTCCTAATGACTGAGTGAGCCATCTATCGTCCTTTAAGAAAATCATTTTTTCCTTAGCCTATAGGGTTTATCCTCTTGTTTTCCATGAAGATTGATATTGTTAGTATGGAATTCTAGACTAAGAATGATTTTACATCAGCAGTTGAGAGGCTTAGCTTTTCTGTCATTTAATATTCTTGTGTTGCTGGTGTCACGTAATGCCTGTTATTTTATAAGGGCTGTGTGTGTGTGTGTGTGTGTGTGTGTGTGTGTGTGTGTGATCTTATAAACTTTCAATGCCTTGCCTTAACCTCTTGATAAAATTTCTAATGGTGTTTCTTACTTATTGTTCTGGGCATTCCTGTGTATTCTCTTTCTAGAAGACTATTTCATTTCAAGGAAATCTAATATTATTTCTTTGATAATATCTGTATTCAGGATTTCTGGAATTCCTACTAGATGTTAGAAAGCAGGGTGCAGTTCTCTTAGTTATATATTTCCTATTTCTATGTTGTATTGCATTTTAGTCTACATTCCTGGACTTCACAACGTTAGCCTTCATCTCTTCTTTTATTTAAAAGTAAGTTATAAAGTCTTTAATTCTCAGACACTCTTTAAAAAAAAAAGCAAATCTTCTTTTTTTCCATTGCATCATTTTCTTTTTCTTATTTTTTTTAGTTTTAGAAGAAGAATCACATCTCGCTGAATACCTTGTGTATTATGTTGATTTTCTTTTTCGTCTTTTATCCTTGTTTTGATTTCTGTTTGTTTTCATCTTTCACATTGGATGTTTTATTCAGATGTCTGATAATCTTTAACTTTCCAATCATTTTTTTGTCACTAAAATTCTGGTCAGAAGTTCTGTTTAGGGATAGATGGGTAAGCTGTCTGATGATTTTTGTATAGAAAGCCAGTTATTTCATTGAGGGTCACTCAAAGGTCAGTGTGTGAATTGTTTAGTTATCTTAACCAAAAATTCTCTAATTTTTGTCCTGATGAGGATGTGAACTTATATACAAGTCCCTGCTTTTCAGTACCGTGAATCATTCTCTTTTCCATGTGTCTGTTATTTCTACATTAGGAACCTAACTGACTCCATTTCTCCACAGGAGAAACATCACCCCTGTCTCACAGAGCTCAGGTTGAGAAAAAGTTGTCTGGCTGCACAGAGTGAAAAACAGAAAGTGGGTGGAAAGTTCTTCTTGCCTCTTACTGTGTTGGTCTTTAGCCATTTCTCTTTGCTCACCTCACCCCTTCCTGTTTCAGTGCTGACTGGTTTTAAAGACTAGCTTCCAGGTCTTTTGTCAGGTAAATTGGTTAGCTTTCTTTTTGGCACCTCTAACTGTGAAGAAGGCAGAGCGCCGAAGAATTGATACTTTTGAACTGTGGTTCTGGAGAAGACTCTTGAGAGTCCCTTGGACTGCAAGGAGATCCAACCAGTCCATTCTGAAGGAGATCAGCCCTGGGATTTCTTTGGAAGGAATGATGCTAAAGCTGAAACTCCAGTACTTTGACCACTTCATGCGAAGAGTTGACTCATTGGAAAAGACTCTGATGATTGGAGGGATTGGAGGCAGGAGGAGAAGGGGACAACAGAGGATGTGATGGCTGGATGGCATCACTGACTCGATGGACGTGAGTCTGAGTGAACTCCGGGAGATGGTGATGGACAGGGAGGCCTGGCGTGCTGCGATTCATGGGGTCGCAAAGAGTCAGACACGACTGAGCGACTGAACTGAACTGAACTGAACTGAACTGAACACTCTGTAGGCTTTGGCTTCCTGGGTTTTGACTTTCAGTTACCACTCCTTCATCTATTTTTCATCTCTTAAATATTTTTTGGAATAATTCTCATTGTTTCCTGCTCTCTCATTCTCAAAGTTATGAGTTACTAGCACGCTAACTTCTCAACTGTCATTTTAGTTTAGCTTGCATTCATGTTGAGTTGCTTAAGTTGTGTCTGACTCTTTGCTACCCTATGGACTGCAGCCCTCCAGGCTCTCTGCCCATGGCGATTCTCCAGATGAGAATACTGGAGTGGGTTGTGAGGGGATATTCCCAACCCAGGGATCAAATTCACATCTGGTTTAGTTTGCTCTTCAGTCACTCAGTCATGTCTGACTCTTTGCGGCCCCATGGACTGCAGCACGCCAGGCGTCCCTGTCCTTCACCAACTCCTGAAACTTGCTCAAACTCATGTCCATTGAGCTGATGATGCCATCCAACCATCTTGTCCTCTGTCATCACCTTCTCTTCCTGCCTTGAATCTTTCCCAGCATTGGGTCTTTTCCAGTGAATCAGCTTTTTGCATCAGGTGGCCAAAGTATTGAAGCTCAGCTTCAGCATCAGTCCTTCCAATAAATATTCAGGACTGATTTCCTTTAAGATTGACCGATTTGATCTTCTAGCAGTCCAAGGGACTCTCAAGAGTCTTCTTCAACACCACACTTCAAAAGCATCAATTCTTTGGCACTCAGCTTTCTTTATGGTCCAAATCTCATATTCATACATGACTACTGGCAAAACCATAGCTTTGACTGGATGACCTTTGTTGGGAAAGCAATGTCTCTGCTTTTTGATATGCTGTCTAGGTTGGTCATAACTTTTCTTCCAGGGAGCAAGCCTCTGTTAATTTCATGGCTATAGTCACCATTTTGGAGCCTAAGAAAATAAAGTCTGTCACCGTTTTCATTATTTTCCCATCTATCTGCCATGAAATGATGGGATGGGATGCCATTGTCTTCATGTTTTGAATGTTATGTTTTAAGCCAGCTTTTTCATTTTCCTCTTTCACTTTAATCAAGAGGCTTTTTAGTTTCTTTTTACTTTCTGCCATAAGAGTAATGTCATCTGCATATCTGAGGTTATTGATATTTCTTCCAGCATTCTTGATTCCAGCTTGTGCTTCATCCAACCTGGCATTTCTCATGATGTACTCTGCATATAAGTTAAATAAGCAGGGTGACAATATATAGCCTTGATGTACTCCTTTTCCAATTTGAAACCAGTCCATTGTTCCATGTCTGGTTTTAGCTGTTGCTTCTTGACCTGCTTACAGGTTTCTTAAGAGGCAGGTAAGGTGGTCTGGTATTCCTATCTCTTTAAGTAGTTTCCAGTTTTTTGAGATACACAGTCAAAGGCTTTAGCATAGTCAACGAAGAAGATTTTAATTCTCTTGCTTTTTTATTGATCCAATGGTTGTTGGCAATTTGATTTCTGGTTCCTTTGCCTTTTCTAAATCCAACTTGAACATCTGAAAGTTCTTGGTTCAAGTACTGTTGAAGCCTGGCTTGGAAAATTTTGAGCATTTCCTTGCTAGCATGTGAAATGAGTGCAATTGTGCAGTAGTTTTAACATTCTTTGATATTTCCTTTCTTTGGGATTGGAATGAAAACTGACCTTTTCCAGTCCTGTGGCCACTGAGTTTTCCAAATTTGCTAGTGTATCGAGTGCAGAACTTTAACAACATCATCTTTTAGGGTTTGGAATATTTCAGCTGGAATTCCATCACCTCCACTAGCTTTGTTTGTAGTGATGCTGGTTTACTTTGGGAAGGATTAAAAGGTAATAACATGAGGTAATCCTAAATGTAATCAAATATTCTTTTCAATTTTTCCAAACAATGACACATTTTACAATAAAGGATTCTCTGTGTGCACTCAGTCATATCTAATTCTTTGCAACCCACCAGATTCCTCTGTCTTTGAAAATTTCCAGGGAAGAATGCTGAAGCACATTGCCGTTTCCTTGCCCAGGAGATCTCCTCAACACAGGGACTGAACCTGTGTCTCTTGCATTTTCTGTGTTGGCCCGTGGATTCTTTACTATTGTGCCACCTGAGAAGCCCAAGTCGTTCTTATGTCAGTTAAGATAAAGTGATCAAATCACCAGTATGAGGAGTGTACTGTTTCTTTAACATTCAATAGAGTGAGAGTTACAGTGGTTAATTAGCTTGTCCAGAATGTTGTCTATTTAGTAGGGAGCAGAGCACAACTTGCCTTCTAGACAACCTAATGCTGAAGACTGTGTGGTAACTATTACACATTGCTGAGCATGTAGAATACACGACACATCACAGGTTATGAATGATGGCAACTATTGGTAAGGTATAGCATTAAGTATTTTAGATAGGTGCTATTTCTAGAGTGAGTGGATTAATAGGACCATCCTTATACATTGCATCTAGAATATTTAGGTCTGAAAGCAGTAAGGAAAATTATTTCCATCTTTAAACTTGTTGAGACTGGTAGGATAATGCCTCCACCTCCCAAAGATTTCTACATTCCAGTTCCTAGGAACTGTGAATATGTTAGGTTATATGACAAGAAGAATTACAGTTACAGATGGAATGAAAGTTGCTATTAAGTTGACTCTGAGGTATCTGGGTGGTCCTGATGTAGTCACAAAGGTCTTTATAAGTGCAAGAGGGAGACAAAAGAGAAAGAATCAGAGGATGGTGGAATGACAAGAACCTATTTTAATGGTGCTGGCTTTGAAAATGGAGATAGATACAGCCATGAGCTAAGGAATTCAGATTGTCGCTGGAAGCTGGAAAAGGCAACAGTTTGACTTTAGCCCTCATTTAGACTCATTTTAGATTTCTCATCTCCAGAACTGTAAGATAACTTTTTGCTGTTGTCTTATGTAACTAAATTAATGATGATCTTTTATAGTAACAGTAAGAAATGGAGATATAAGTAAAATAAAAGGATGTGTGTGTATGTATTTTATAAGAAGGGGAAAATGGTAAATACTCATTTGAGAGGACTGGGCTTTAACAGAAAGGGACATGGTTTACCAGTAACCCCAGAGGTGGCCTGCAGCCTGGGGAAGAAGGAGTGATTGGGGCTGAAATTGTACTGCTCAATGGTCAGGGTGGGAGGGAACCTGTTTTTATCTTGGACATAGGCAGGACAGTGACTCTTCCTGCCCCAGGGAATGTAAAATGCCCGTAATGAGTGTGGAGCATAGACCCAGTCTCAGGACATCCACTTTAGGGAGAACTGATATATGGAGGACA
>SJYC01111416.1:0-14413 GCA_006408675.1 Madoqua kirkii
ACTTCATGGGAAATAGATGGGGAAACAGTGGAAACAGTGGCTGACTTTATTTTTCTGGGCTCCAAAATCACTGTTAATGGTGACTGCAGCCATGAAGTTAGAAGACACTTACTCCTTGGAAGAAAAGTTATGACCAACCTAGATAGCATATTCAAAAGCAGAGACATTACTTTGCTGACTAAGGTCTGTCTAGTCAAGGCTATGGTTTTTCCAGTGGTCATGTATGGATGTGAGAGTTGGACTGTGAAGAAGGCTGAGCACCGAAGAATTGATGCTTTTGAACTGTGGTGTTGGAGAAGACTCTTGAGAGTCCTTTGGACTGCAAGGAGATTCAACCAGTCCGTTCTGAAGGAGATCAACCATGGGGTTTCTTTGGAAGGAATGATGCTAAAGCTGAAACTCCAGTACTTTGGCCACCTCATGTGAAGAGTTGACTCGTTGAATAAGACTCTGATGCTGGAAAGGATTGGAAGCAGGAGGAGAAGGGGACAACAGAGGATGAGATGGCATCACTGACTCAATGGGCGTGAGTCTGAGTGAACTCCAGGAGTTGGTGATGGACAGGGAGGCCTGGCGTGCTGCGATTCATGCGGTTGCAAAGAGTCAGACACGACTGAGTGACTGAACTGAACTAAACTGTTTTGCAGCACTCCAGGCCTCCCTGTCCATCACCAGAGAAGAGCTAATTCCTATATTTCTAAAACTCTTCAAACAATCGCAGAAGAAAGAATACTTCCAAACTCATTTTTTGAGTCCACCATCACCTTAACCACATAAGACAAAACACATAAAGACAACACAAAAAAAGAAAACTACAGGCCAATATCACTGATGAACATAGATACAAAAAGCCTCAACAAAACTTTAGCAAACAGAATTTTCAACACATCAAAGCTCATACACCATAATCAAGTTGGGTTTATTCCAGGGATGTAAGGTTTTTTTAATATATGCAAATCAGTCATAGCAAATTGAAAGATAAAAACCATATGATCATCTCAATAAATGCAAAAAAGCCTTTGACAAAATTCAGCACCCATTTACCATTAAAATTCTTCAAAAAATGAGCATAGAAGGAAACTACCTCAACATAGTAAAAGACATATATGATAAGCCTATAGCAAACATTATTCTCAGTGGTGAAAAACTAAAAGCATTCCCCCTGCTGCTACTGCTGCTGCTAATTTTGTTCAGTCATGTCCCACTCTGTACAGCCCCATAGATGGCAGCCTATCAGGTCCAGGCCAGAACATTGGAGTGGGTTGCCATTTCTTTCTCCAGTGCATGAAAGTGAAAAGAAAAGTGAAAGTGAAGTCACTCAGTTGTGTCTGACTGTTTGCAACCCTGTGGACTGCAGCCTACCAGGCTCCTCCATCTATGGGATTTTCCAGGCAAGAGGACTGGAGTGGGTTGCCATTGCCTTCCAGCATTCCCCCTAATATCAGGAACAAAACAAAGGTGTCCACTTTCACCACTATTATTCAACATAGTTTTGGAAGTCTTAGCTATAGCAATCAGAGGAGAAAAATAAATAAAAGGAATCCAGATCAGAGAAGAAGAAACAAACTCTCTGTTTGTGGATGGCACGGTACTGTACATAGATACCCTAAAGACAGTATCAGAAAATTACTAGAGCTAATCAGTGAATTTATCAAAGTTTCAGGATTCAAAATCAATACACAGAAATCACTTACATTTCTATATAATAATGATGAAAATCAGAAAGAGAAATTAAGGAATCAATCCCATTCACCATTGTAACAAAAAATAATTAAATAACTAGGAATAAACCTACCTAAGAAGACAAAAGAACTGTACACAGAAAATTATGACACTAATGAAAGAAATCAAAGATGACATTAATAGATGGAGAAATATTCCATGTTCCTGGGTTTGAAGAATCACTATTGTGAAAATGACTATACTGCCAAATAAAATCTACAGATTCAATATGGTCCCTATCAAATTACCAATGGCATTTTTCACAGAAGTAGAGCAAAAAATTTCACAATTCATATGGAAACACAAAAGACCCTGAATAGCCAAAGCACTCTTGAGAAAGAAAAATGGAGCTGGAGAAATCAACCTTATTGACTTCAAATTATACTACAAAGCTACAGTCATCAAGACAGTATGGTACAGGCACAAAAACAAAAATATAGACCAATAGAACAAAATAGAAAGCCCAGAAAGAAATCCATGCATCTATGGTTACCTTATTTTTGACAAAGGAGGCAATAATTTACAATGGGACAAAGACAGCCTCTTCAATAAATGATACTGGGAAAACTGGACAGCTACATGTAAAAAAATGAAGTTAGAACACTTCCTAACACCATACGCAAAGATAAACTCAAAATGGATTAAAGACCTAAATGTAAGACCAGAAATTGTAAAACTCTTAGTGGAAAACATAGGCAGAACCCTCGATAACATGCATCAAAGCAAGATCCTCTATGACCCACCTCCTGCTGCTGCTGCTGCTGCTGCTAAGTTGCTTCAGTTGTGTCCGACTCTGTGTGACCCCATAGACCGGTTCCTACCAGGCTCCTCTGTTCCTTGGATTCTCCAGGCAATAACACTGGAGTGGGTTGCCATTTCTCCAATGCATGAAAGTGAAAAGTGAAAGTGAAGTCGCTCACTCAAGTCTGACTCTTAGCGACCTCATGGACTGCAGCCGACCAGGCTCCTCCGTTCATGGGATTTTCTAGGCAAGAGTACTATAGTGGGGTGCCATTGCCTTCTCCAGACCCACCTCTTAGAGTCATGGAAATAAAAACAAAAGTAAACAAATGTGATCTGATCAAACTTAAAAGCTTTTGCATAGCAAAGGAAACTATAAGCAAGGTGAAAAAGACAACCCTCAGAATGAGAAAAAAATAATAGCAAATGAAACAACTGACAAAGGATTAATTTCCAAGATATACAAACAGCTCATACAACTCAATATCAGAAAAACAAACAACCTATCAAAAAGTGGAAAAAGACCTAAACAGACATTTCTCCAAGGAAGACATACAGGTGGCTAGAAAACACATGAAAAGATACTCAACATTGCTCATTATTAGAGAAACGTAAATCAAAACTACAATGAGATATCACCTCACAGTAGTCAGAATGGTTCTCATCGAAAAGCCTACAAACAGTAAATGCTGGAGAAGGTGTGGAGAAAGGAAACACTCTTGCACTGTTGGTGGGAAGGTAAATTGATACAGCCACTATGGAAGGTGGTATGGAAATGCCTTAAAAAACTAGGAATAAAACTACCATGTGATCCAGCAATCCCACTCCTAAGCATATATGCTAGAAACCAAAATTGAAAGAGATACATGTATCCCATTGTTCACTTCAGCACTGTTTACAGTAGCTAGAACATGGAATTTTCCAGTAGTCATGTATGGTTGTGAGAGTTGAACTATAAAGAAAACTGAGCACAGAAGAATTGACACTTTTGAACTGTGGTGTTGGAGAAGACTCTTGAGAGTCCCTTGGACTGCAAGGAGATCCAATCAGTCCATCCTAAAGGAGATCAGTCCTGGGTGTTCATTGGAAGGACTGATATGATACTAAAGCTGAAACTCCAATACTTTGCGAGAGCTACTCCACCTCACGCGAAGAGTTGACTCATTGGAAAAGACTCTGATGCTGGGAGGGATTAGGGGCAGGAGGAGAAGGGGATGACAGAGGATAAGATGGCTGTATGGCATCACCAACTCAATGGACATGAGTTTGGGTAAACTCCAGAAGTTGGTGATGGACAAGGAGGCCTGGAATGCTGAGGTTCATGGGGTCAAAAAGAGTCAGACACCACTGAGCAACTGAACTGAACTGAACTAAGAACATGGAAGCAACATAGATGTCCATTGACAGATGAGTGGATAAAGAAATGTCGTACATATATACAATGGAATATTACTCAGTCATATAAAAGAACACCTTTGAGTCAGTTCTAATGAGGTGGATGAAACTAGGACCTATTAACAGAGTGAAGTGTGTCAGAAAGAGAAAGATAAATATCATATTCTAACATGTATATACAGAATCTAGAAAAATGGTACTGAAGAATTTATTTACAGGCAACAATGGAGAAACAGACATAGAGAATAGACTTATGGACATGGGGAGAGGAGAGGAAAGGGTGAGATGTATGGAAAAAGTAACATGGCAACTTACATTACTATATGTAAAATAGGTAGCCAACAGGAATTTGTTGTATGGCTCAGGAAACTCAGACAGGGGCTCTGTATCAACCCAGAGGGATGGGATAGGGAGGAAGATGGGAGGGAGGTTCAAAAGGCAGGGGATACCTGCATACCTACGGCTGATTCATGTTAAGGTTTGACAGAAAGCAGCAAAATTCTATGAATCAATTATCCTTCAATTAAAAAATAAATTAATTTTTTTTAAAATGTAAAAGAATGAGAAATCAGAGACAAGAGGGAAAAGATAGTTTGAAATAGGCAAACAATCCTTACAATAAAGACTTCTCTTCCTAAGTGGCAGCGCTCTCTACAGATGGAGAATGGAAGGATGAAGAATTTATTTACAGGCAACAATGGAGAAACAGACATAGAGAATAGACTTATGGACATGGGGAGAGGAGAGGAAAGGGTGAGATGTATGGAAAAAGTAACATGGCAACTTACATTACTATATGTAAAATAGGTAGCCAACAGGAATTTGTTGTATGGCTCAGGAAACTCAGACAGGGGCTCTGTATCAACCCAGAGGGATGGGATAGGGAGGAAGATGGGAGGGAGGTTCAAAAGGCAGGGGATACCTGCATACCTACGGCTGATTCATGTTAAGGTTTGACAGAAAGCAGCAAAATTCTATGAATCAATTATCCTTCAATTAAAAAATAAATTAATTTTTTTTAAAATGTAAAAGAATGAGAAATCAGAGACAAGAGGGAAAAGATAGTTTGAAATAGGCAAACAATCCTTACAATAAAGACTTCTCTTCCTAAGTGGCAGCGCTCTCTACAGATGGAGAATGGAAGGAGCAGAGTACAATGTGACATGCTGTACGTATGACACCCTCACCTCTCTGAAGAACCAGGAATTTGCGCTCATGACAAAATCGTCCCTGGGTCCGTGGTTTCACAAACACACATTACCGTCTCCCTCTTTTTAATGGCATTACCCATGGTTCCCTTTGATAACTGGAAATGTAGATCCTTTATTCAGAAACAGCCAGTTGAACAATGGGAGAATGTCTTCAAGTGCATCAAACTGACTCTGGGAAAGCTGATAAAAACAGAATGTTGCTTCTCTGGGGATGGGAACTGGGGAAGGAAAATCAGAGTAGAGTATAAGGTTGGTGCAAAATTAATTGTGGTTTTTGCATTGTTGAACTTCACTATTTGATATTGAAATGCATTCTTAAATAAATGTAGCTATGTTATACATTAAAAAAAAGGTAAATCAAGCAGAGGGAAGCTGTATTTGAGTGGCAGAAGAGATGATGGCCTCTGAGTTACAGCATCCGTCTACTGGCCCTGGGTCTAAAACTCTCCTTTTATGCTATGCTCTGTCTCCAGCACCCTTTCCAAGTTTGTGAGCTAATAAATTACTTCTTTTACATGAGCAGGCATGAGCTGGGTGCTATCACTCTTAGCCTCTGTGTTTTCCATACTTTTTGAGTATGTGGCATACACACTAACCCCTTGTCTTCACTGACTTTCCTAGAGAATGTACCTCTGCCCTGTTCTTGTATTTGCTGGTGGTCAGTTGGTCACCTGTTATCTCAGCACCACAAAGATTTTCACTGAAAGAGTCTTTTGTGAATAAGAGAAGACACTGGAAAAAGTAACTTTCTTTTACTTCCTTCATGGAGAAGCAATGGTTTCTGTAAGTAAATAGTTTTTATTTAGGAAATAATAGGAGTCCAAATTTACCAAAGTATGACATATACACTGGAAGACAAAAACTTGCAGAGGTGCAAGAACATGAAACTATGCACTTTGTTTCATACATACATCAAGCAATTTTAAAAATCAAAGGTGGACTAAAATTATTCCCTAGTCAAGAAATAAATCTTAAAAGAAACCTTAAGGAAGTGAGTAAAATAGTGACAGTGAATGAGAAAACGTCAAGGAAATATACACTTTCTTGTAGGTTTTGAGCCCCTTTTGGATTAACTGTTAAACTGAGTCCCCCTTGAGTAAGTGGGTGTGCATAGTAAGGATCTAGCATGGTCTATCACCAGTATTTTCAGCTTCTGGTACATTAGTCATAAATATGTGAAAAACAAGTGTCTTAACCTGACCATGGGTCATCCATAAAACTCACTTTAAAAGCTTTACCATCCCCTCCTGGAGAAAATAGGAGACACAACAGGATAAATTAATAGGTAAGGCTATGGCCAAATACCAAGAAGCCTGAAGTTTAACGCAGTTATCTCATTTGGCAGGTTTAGACTAGGTTACAAAGGTACAGAACAGGAGCTGAGTCTCAGGTAAGACTGAACAGATAACAGTAATCAACCCTGCTGGGTCAGAAAGTGCTATCATGTTAAATAAATAAGTGCCCTTGACAGCTAATATACAGCTAATATACAGAACCTGCTACTCAGTGTCCTGACAAAAAGGATAAGAATAAGGTGACTGATCTCTACAGTTTACCCTCAGCAGAATCTAACATAAACCTACATCTTTTGTTTATCTTTTCTATCCACTTTGTTAGGTAAGAACACTGTAGTCACAATGAAGGCAGGTAGAGGAGACTTAAGCTGAGGAAGAGGTGAAGGAAACACAGAGGTAAGGGTAAACAATATTTGTTGAATGCTTTCCAGGAAGGTTCTGACTCAATGAACATGAGTTTGAACAAACTCCAGAAGGTAGTGAAGGACCAGAAAGCCTGGAGTGCTGCAGTCCATGGGGTTGTGAAGAGTTGGACATGACTTAGCAACTGAACAAAAACAATGAATAATAATACATAATATATGTTACCTTTTCTTTAAAAACAATATTATAAACTTAAAAAAATATTCTATATCCAAAATCTTCACAAGATTCTTCACAAAAATATATGAAGGAAAGTACATTTCTTGAAAAAGGGCCCCAAGAGATTGAGTGACCTGCTAAAGTTACTTGAATAATACAAAGCACAGCCTGGATCCCAACCCAGACTATCTTGAGTGATCTTTTACGGGAGTTTTCATTGCTGTGCCACTTAATTTTGACATATCATTTATATGGAGACATGTGATGTGCCCATATATTTACTACCGTATGTCTGGTCCTTCTTTAAAATAACAAGTAGCAAGGCGATGGGAAAAGGGAGTATCTGGAATGCTCATATCAAAGTAGGCAGATTACATGGATGACTGGAAAAGACACTGAGACCTTAGAAATGGCATTTTAGATGTTACCAAACAAGACCACTTAAAGTGAGTTTTCAGAGTTACAGAACCAAAGAAAACATGTAGAAAGCCACAAAATTATAAACATTCCAGTAATAGCTAAGACAAATGAGATTGTTCTTGGCAATGACCATGAACTGTATCTGATGAGAGAGAAAATAAAAGAATACATGAGGTTGTCAATAAATTCTACAGAATATGGAAGGCAGGGATAAACCAGGTGACTCTCCTTAATTTCCATCATTTTAGTTCTATAACATATTGTATATTTACTTATATTCTCTGCTGCATGTATGCTTAGATGCAATTAATGGTTAAAATCTTGAAAATATTAAGATTGTAACTTGTAAAAGTGATCACTCAAAGTTGGCAAGCATATACTTTTGTAAACAGAACAGGAACATATTTGTTAGAAATTAGTTTTAATTAAGATTGTGTAAAGGAACTCTGTAGGGTCACATTATCTTACATATGAAGAAAATACTATTTTAGCTGTGGTTTTAGTGCTATGTTCTTCTGTGGTCTAGTTGCCAATGATTCTGGCCCATGAGGCATTTATAGAACTCTGTTGGTACTCGTCTTTCTTCTTTCCCTTTTCTGTTTGAAAGATTAGAAAAAATAATAATGTGTTATTGGAATTAGGAAGTAAAGGCCAAGAGAATTTTGAACCTAATTTTGACAATGCTGAGCTAGTGAGTTAAGACAAGTAACTTCTTACTTTCATATTTTGTACAATGTGATAAAATACCTTTTATTGTTTAAATTACTCCTAGTCAGATATTTTATCACTTGCAGTCATAAGCACTCCATACCAAATCCTGAATTCCTATCTGTTTTGTTTTCTCTCTTTCAGCTTACTAGTAATCTATTGTGGAGGGTTTTTTTTTAAGATTTTTTTTTTTTTCTATCACCTTAGGCTTTGAATTCTTTACCTATTTGAAAGGAGTCTTGATGGGAGACAGAGCCAAATTTAAACTGCAGAAACTAAAAATGCTAGATGTTTCTCAGCTTCGCTTGAAGCAAGGGCTTTGGAAAATAAAGATTTCTCCATACTGGGTTTTGAGTATAGACCCAGTTACACAAAGAAATATGCAAAGTGTATAATTCCTTTATAAAGGAAGTGTTTTTAGCAAAATTATACTCCTGGCATATCAGTGGCAGCAGTGACAATTCTAGTCCTCCTGGAAACCAAAAGTGAAAGTGATGTTGCTCAGTCGTGTCCGACTCTTTGTGACCCCGTGGACTGTAGCCCACCAGGCTCCTCTGTCCATGGGATTCTCCAGGCAAGAATCCTGGAGAGGGCTGCCGTTTCTTTAACCCATATCTTTATCAGCACCCCATGCATTAAAAGACGAGGTCTTAGCCACTGGACTGCCAGGAAAATCCCTTTGCCCATGTTCTCAAAATTTAAAAAATCATAAAATTTATGTTTTCAAGTGTCTGTATAAAAACTATTGCTAATGTTTCAGGCTAACTTTTTGATGTTAACTTAAATTTTTTAATCTATTTTTCAAAATTTATACCCTCTGTGACTTTTTTGTCTTAAGGAAAACTGGATATGAAAAAACAGAAGTTTCATTTTCGCCCAGATTTTTATTTTCTGATGGTCTAGTTCAGTGGTGAGATTATGCTAGGTGCTCTTGAGGGAGAGGGCAGTGAGTGCCTCATGGAAGAGATGAAAGGGAAATGAATAATTTTCCTCCTATTGAAATGAATATCCTATAGCTTAGCATATAAAGCAGGGGGATTATTAGAAGGGTACCTCAAGGGTCACAGGAGAGATCCTCCTCACTGTCAGCACTGTGGGTAGAGACACTAGATCTCAGAAAGCAATGCCATACAGTTCCCAGGCAAGCAAAGACTCCTAATCCCCATTGTGGTACACAGAAGCAGCAGTCTAGAAGAAGGCTGGACCGTGTTGAATATGTCTAGGTAGTAACCACTGGGCGGATTGCCAGTGACCAGGGAGGCCATTTTTTGCCGTTCTGCTACCCAAGTCCCTCACATGTCATCCCAATGTTGGGAGGATCCTCAGGAATGCTAAGATTTATACTGTCTTGGCAAAGGGTGGGCAAGACATCAACATTAGGTACGTTTATAAGAAACAAATAGCACTGTTGTATTACTTTGCTAGGGCTGCCATAACAAAGTACCACAGACTGAGTGGCTTAAATACAGAAATATATTTTATCACAGTTCTGGAGACTAGAAGTCTGAGATCAAGGAGACAGCAGGGCTGTTTCTTTCCTGAGGCCTCTCTTTTAGCTTGTAAATAACTGTCTTTTTCCACTGTCTTCACATGGTCTTCCCTCTGTGTGTGTTTGTGTGCTAAGCGCCTCTTCTTGCAAGGACACTCATTTTATTGGTTTAAGGCCCGTCCATATAACCTCATTTTACCTTAATTACCTCTTTAAAGGCCCCATCTCTAAATGCAGTCACAATGTGAGATACTAGGAATTAATGTTTCAATATACAAATTTTGTCATGGGGGTGAGGACACACAGTTCAACTCATAACAACTATCTTTGCCCAAACGAGTGTGAAATTGTGTGAAATAACTTTTTCCATATGCTGATGTTACTACTAATAATAATGTTACTGCTGCTGCTGCTGCTGCTAAGTTGCTGCAGTCATGTCCGACTTTGTGCAACCTCATAGACGGCAGCCCACCAGGCTCCTCTGTCCCTGGGATTCTTCAGGCAAGAAGACCAGCGTGAGCTGCCATTTTCTTCTCCAATGCATGCATGCATGCTAAGTTGCTTCAGTCGTGTCCGACTCTGTGTGAACCCATGGATAGCAGCCCATGAGGCCTCTTTGTCTACAGGAGTCTCTAGGCAAGAATACTGGAGTGGGTTGCCATTCCTTTTACAGTCTGATTCTTTGGGACCCCATAAACTGTAGCCCACTAGGCTCCTCAGGCCATGCGATTTCCCAGGCAAGAATACTAGAGTAGGCTGCCATTTCCTTCCCCAACAATGTTACTAGTAATATAAATAATTATAGCAAACGTTCCCCATATAATTGCTTAAATGGATTACACAATTTCTAAACACAGTACATGATAACATATTTAATCCCAACAGTAAACTAATGTAAGAGATGTTATCGTTATTTCCATTTTATTAATGAGGAAGCTAAAGCATGAAACAGTTTTATAACATAATCACTATGATATGCTGCTTCTCAATAATAAAAATAATATAATTATTGTTAGGCACTGAAATCATAGCATAATTGATTCTCTAGTTGGGCCAGGGCAAGGATTTATGTTTATGATATCCTTCCCCATGAGCTACAGTCCATGGGATCACAAAGAGTTGAACACAACTGAGGGACCAACACTTTCACTTTCCCCATTTAGTCCTTGGTTCATGACAAGGACATGGATGTCTCTGTCTTTTCATTTAACAGGAGTATCAGTCAAATATGTCAAAACTGGCTGGCCAGGAACAATAGGATGGTGAAGCCCTTGGAATTATCTCCACTTATATTTTAAAGTCTGGATATGTGGCTCTCTGTTGTCTGGTTCATATATTAAATATAATGAAATACCACGAGTCTGTAGTCTTAGTTTTCATTTAATGGGCCTAGAATTGTGTAATAAAACATTTCTCCTGTCCTTGCTCAATAATGATATGACCTTATTTCTTTTGAAGTTTTTTAAAGTCTGATTCCTTGGCTTTTGGACACATTCTCCTTGCTCAGTTGGTTTGGATGCTTCTTATACTCTTTCAGTTCAGTCGCTCAGTCGTGTCCGACTCTTTGCGACCCCATGAATCGTAGCACATTAGGCATCCTTGACCATCACCAACTCCCAGAGTTCACTCAGATTCACATCCATCGAGTCAGTGGTGCCATCCAGCCATCTCATCATCTGTCATCCCCTTCTCCTCCTGCCCCCAATCCCTCCCAGGATCAAAGTTTTTTCCAATGAGTCAACTCTTCACATGAGGTGGCCAAAGTACTGGAGTTTCAGCTTTAGCATCATTCCTTCCAAGGAAATTCCAGGGTTGCTCTCCTTCAGAGTGGACTGGTTGGGTCTCCTTGCAGTCCAAAGGACTCTCAAGAGTCTCCTCCAACACCACAGTTCAAAAGCTTTTAGGCTTTAGTTATTCTGTTGGAAATCCTGTGAAACAGAATCAACAAAAGATTTATTTAGAACTTTTTTTTTTTCTTCTTCTAGCCACTATAGGACAAAGCTCCATCCTAGTCTTTGGCCCCTGAGGAGGAAAAGCTGGACTATGACAGCTTATTTTAGAGTTTGGGACAAACCGAAGAACTGAGCATAACGGTGATGAATGGGAATAAGGCTGGTATTGAAAACTAAGTTTGGCTACTCTCTTTTCAAAAAGGCCAATACTCAAGAGATATGGATTGGTGGAAAGGAAAACCAATTATTCAGGGGGCAGGCTATCTGGAAAGATGGTGAACAACATCCTAAGATCATCTCCAGGTTGCTGGTTAGGGGACAAAGGTTTTAAAAGTTGTGAGAGTTAAGGAGGCTGTAGGATGCATAAGCAGCTCATGCACAGTTCTCAAATAAGTTATCATCAGGTCAAGTTGTAAGCATCACCATTTTTCGTTTTCAACCAGCTTGGAGTCACTGCGCTTGCTATCAGTGGTTTTCATCCGGTGGGGGTATGCTTCCTGTTTGTTAGGAATGTTTGTTAGACCTTTATCTGTATCTCTCAGAGAACTAGGAGTTTGCTTTATGACTGGCTAATAGTCTAAATTATTGCCAATTTCCTGGCCCGTGTCCTTGAGGCTGGTATCTGGAATTAAGCAAGGTTCGTTCTTTTTTAGTCAATTAGTCATTGTCTAAAGTAGCTTTAAGGCATGATCGGGTCAGCAGGAATGGAAAATACATGTTTCAAATTTTGTGTTTCTCAAATTGGAGCAGGTTTTGCTCTTACTAGAGTAAGTCATTTTGACCAAAGACCTAACCAAAGATGGTCTTGTCATCTTAATGGGAGATCTCATTATCTGAAAAATGGAAAAGGCAATAAAAACATTCTTAATAGAGTTGGTTGTTATATGAAAACACTGCCAGGTACAAATAATAGGTAAATAGTTTTTATTTCCATTCTTATTATTTCTTATTATTCTACTTCTTTGGTATAATCCAATGATTGCAGATAAGAGTCACTGGACAGAAACTGAGACCAAAAAAGGTAATTATTTATTTGGAAAAATGACAGAAAACATTTAACAAAAAAGCTTAGTGCAATTCCTCTCAATTCTGGCTGCATGGTAGAAGTGCTGGGAGGCTTCTAAGTAATAATGTCTAGCTCTAGTAATATCAATTAAATCAGCAAGCCTGGGAGTGAAGCCCAAGCATTAGTAGTTACTGAAAGTTTTTCAGTTGATTCTAACATAAATTTAGGTCTGGACATGAATGAGCCTTAGGAACAGACATCAGGATTAGTCAAATACCAGATGCACAGAAGTAAAACAGGATTAGTCAACTACTTGATGTAAAATTCCTGAATAGCAGTGGGATGACTCAGTTGGTAAATAATCCACCTGCAATGTGGGAGACCTGGGTTCAATCCCTGGGTTGGGAAGATCCTCTGGAGAAGGGAATGGCAACTCACTCCAGTATTCTTGCCTGGAGAATCCCCATGGACACAGGAGCCTGGTGGGCTGCAGGCCATGAGGTTGCCAGGAGTCAGACATGATTGAGTGACTAAGCACAAATAAGAAGTTAATTTCTCTTACTTAAAAGAAGTCTGGAAGTAAGCAGTCCAGGGCTAGTGTGGTGGTTCTATGGTATTAGTATTATCAGGTACCTAGGATCATATATTCCTCTATTAGCACATGGGTTCATTCATAAGGCCACCTCATGTCAAGATTTATTAATTTATCTAGCCAGTATTTATTGGCATCTACCCTATGGAAGGAATTATTCTAGGATCTGGTTGCATTATACATAGTGTGGCTACAAAACACTTTGCCAAGTAGGTAGTCCAGGGCTAGTGTGGTGGTTCTATGGTATTAGTATTATCAGGTACCTAGGATCATATATCCCTCTATTAGCACATGGGTTCATTCATAAGGCCACCTCATGTCAAGATTTATTAATTTATCTAGCCAGTATTTATTGGCATCTACCCTATGGAAGGAATTATTCTAGG
Source organism: Madoqua kirkii (assembly GCA_006408675.1). NCBI lineage: Eukaryota > Metazoa > Chordata > Mammalia > Artiodactyla > Bovidae > Madoqua > Madoqua kirkii. The sequence goes on from SJYC01111416.1 coordinate 13,500, forward strand.
ATCTGGTTGCATTATACATAGTGTGGCTACAAAACACTTTGCCAAGTAGGTGACTTTTGAGTGTAAGACTAAAGAGAAAACATCAAGGAGTACGTCATGTACATATCTGAAGCAAAAGTGTTCCAAACAGAGGAAAGAAGCATCAAAATCCCTAAGTGAGGAATGAACCTGATGTGTGTATTTGAGAAAAAGCAAAGAAATGAATGTAGCTGAATGAGTGGAGGGTTAAGCAAATTGTGGGAGAAATTGTGGATGGGTTGACATACTGAATAAATAGACCCACTAATTAACCATGTGGAAGCAGGGAGATCAGTCAGAATTTTGTAATTGACAGGGTGAGAGATGATGGTTACTTGGACTAGGGTGATAGTCAATTTGATAAGTAGATTGTTTTCAGACTTAATGTGAAGATAGAGGCAGCATCATTTATTAATATAAAGAATGTGGCATGGGAGGAAAATACAGAAGTCAGTATTGCCGCAAAGATTTTGGTCTGTGGAATTGGGATAATTAAGTTGCTCTTTACTAAGATGGGGAAGACTGAACAAGGAAAAGGTTTAGGTCAGAAACTTAGGAGTTTGAATATCTCGAGTTAAAATGCTGATTAGAAATTTGGTTCAGTTAGCTTCTCAGTTCCAATATATGTTCTTTGATGAACAAGAAAAATTAACTAAGCACTTCTCTTTTAGTGTAAGATTACATGATCCTCTACATAGAAAACCATAAAGACTCCACCAGAAAATTACTAGAGTTATTCAATGAATATAGTAAAGTTGCAGGATATAAAATCAACATGCAGAAATCCCTTACATTCCTATACACTAACAATGAGACAACAGAAAGAAAAATTAAGGAAACATTTCCATTCACCATTGCAACAAAAAAATAAAATACCTAGGAATATATCTACCTAA
>SJYC01111417.1:0-24893 GCA_006408675.1 Madoqua kirkii
TGTCTGAGTGAACTCTGGGAGCTGGTGATGGACAGGGAGGCCTGGCGTGCGGCAATTCATGTGGTCATGAAGAGTTGGACATGACTGAGTGACTGAACTGAACTGAACTGAATAATGAGTGATGTTGAGCATCTTTTCATGTTTGTTGGCTATTTGTATGTCTTCTTTGGAAAATTGTCTGTTTAGGTCTTCTGCTCATTTTTTGATTGAGTTGTTTGTTTTTCTGATATTGAGCTGCATAAGCTGCATATGTTTTCTGGAGATTAATCCTTTGTCAGTTGCTTCATTTGCAGTTATTTTGCCTCCTTAGGTAGGTTTACTCCTAAATATTTTATTCTTCTTCCTGAGGTGGCAAATGGTCCTGTTTTATTAATTTCTGTTTCTGATCTTTCATTGTCAGTGTATGGAAATGCAGTGATTTCTTCCTATTAATTTTGTACCCTGATATATTACCTAATCCATTGATGACCTCTCATAGTTTTCTGGATCCATTTTATATTTTTGATGTCATATTTTACATCTCTTTATCATTTCAGTATTTATAGATCATTTGACTACTCTTGTCTTTTAACCTTCCTTTACAGGTGAGTTATTTGCTATATTTAGTATATATTTATCTTACAAGTGAGATTTCCTTCTTCATGTTTTATTATATCTAAGTATAGCCTTTTCTTTTTCATTTAAGTACGTATCTCTAACATTTCCTGTAAAAGTAGCGGTAATGAATTCCTTTAGCCTTTGCTTGTCTAGAAAACTCTTTATCCCTCTTTCAATTCTGAATGATAGCCTTGTTGAGTACAATATTTTTGATTGTAAGTCTTTCCTTTCAGTACCTTGAATATGTCATGTTAGTTCCTCTGGTATGTAATGTTTCTGTTGCAAATCAGCTGATAATTTTAAGGGATTTCCCTTGTACATAACCAGTTGTTTTTCTCTTGGTGCTTTTAAGAGTCTCACGTTTACTTTTGGACTTTAAATTATAATGTGTTTTGGTGTGGATCTCTTTGGATTCATTTTGTTTGGTATTAGGTGCTTGTATATCTGTTTTCTTTGCCACATTAGGGAAGTGTTCAGTTGTTATTTCTTCAAATAGATTTTCTCTTTTTTCTTTCCTTCTAATTTTGGGACCCCAATAATGCAAATGTTTGTGCCTTTAGTGTTGTCTAAGATTTCTCTCAAATTCTCCTCATTTATATGTTTTTCTTCTACTATTTCAGTTGAGTAATTTTCAGCATCATGTCTTCTGGATTGCTAATGATTCTAATGTCTTCTTCTAATCTGCTATGGATTCTTCACTTTCAGTGTATTTTTTATTTCAGTTATGTATTCTTCAGTCCTGATTAAAAAAAAAACATTTTCTATCTCTTTGTCTAAATTCTCACTGGCTTCACCTTCAGTGGCTATCTTTGTGACTATTACTTTGAACCCTTTATCTGGCAATTTGTTCCCATGCTGTTTTTTGTTTTCCTGAAGTTCTGCCTTATTATTATTATTTTTTTTAAATTAGGAACATGTTCCTTTATCTCCTCATTTTGCCTGCATTTCAGTATGTTTCCTAGTGTATAAGGTAGATCAGCTCTGTTCTCAGTCTTGAAAGAGTGATAGAGGAGATATCCTGTGGGGTCCAGTGGTGTAATCCCCTTGTTGCCCAGAGCCTGGTGCTCCAGGGGTTTCCCCTGTGTGGACTACATGAGCCCTCCTGTTGTGGCTGGGCTGTGATTGTTATGGATGTGCTGGTGGGCAGGGTTGGCTCCTAGGTCAGCTGGCTGTGAGGCCCAGCAGCAACTGTTTTGGGTGCTTTAGTGTGTTGGACTAACCCACTGGAAGGGCATCAGTGCTGGCCAGGGCTGCCTGTCTGGTGAGGTGGCCTGGGAGTCACTTTGAAGGAGTTCCAGTGTAGGTAAGTTGGGTGGGGCTGATACACAGCAGAACACAAGGGCAAGCTGCACCATCATGTTAGCTGTGTTGATGGAGAGTGACAGAAATAGCACCAGCCAGTGCCAGATAAGTTAGGTAACAGAGTAAAAAATGGCACCTACCCTGTAACTTCTCAATCTACCATTGAGTTTTGTTTTGAAGATTGTGTACACCTGTGGCTGATTCATGTCAATGTATGGCAAAACCAATACAGTATTGTAAAATAGAATAAAGTATTAAATAAAAAAATAAATTAAAAAAAATGAAATCCCAAATTGAATTTTGATAGTTTCTTCATTTGGGGGAAATGACTGGTATGTGAGGAATTAGAAATTTTATAGTCTATTGTATAAATTTTTTTCCTTAATGTAATTTCATATTAGTTGTGGAAAAAAATGGCATCTGCCAGTGCCTCTGACTCCAGAGAAAGTTCCACTCAATCTCTGCTTCTCCAGCACATGCTTTAAAATTAGTCAGTGAATCTTTTCATATGACCAAGGTGCTTTTCAAGCTGCTGCCTTTGTGCTAGAACTTGGAGCAGGTGCGTTTGTATGTGACCCTTCAAGAGTAGTGTCTTGGTTTCCCACAGCGCTCCAGTTCTCCTGGTCATTGATTTCCAAAGCCAGATATCATGGGGGGGTGGGGGTGGGTCATCTTCCCAGTGATATCTGGCTTTGGAAATCAATGACCAGGAGAGCTGGAGCGTTGTGGGAAAACAAGAGCCTACTCTTGAAGGGTCATATACAAACACACCTGCTCCAAGTTCTAGCACAAAGGTCCCATTGGCTGGGGAGCTGAACATGTAGCTGGGACCCCTTGCTTCTCAATGAGATCCTTCATGGGATGGAGTCATCTTCCCAGTGATATCTGGCTTTGGAAATTAATGACCAGGAGAACTGGAGCGTTGTGGGAAACCAAGAGCCTACTCTTGAAGGGTCACATACAAACACACTTGCTCCAAGTTCTAGCACAAAGGTCCCATTGGCTGAGGAGCTGAACATGTAGCTGGGACCCCTTGCTTCTCAATGAGATCCTTCATGGTTGTGATATATTTCATGCTTTGTGGCTGCCGCACCCTTGGTGTGAGTTCTGACTAGACTGTGTCTCCTTACTCATCCTGCTGTGGCCTTTTATTTGTATTCTTAGCATTAGAAAATCTGTGCAGCTAGTCTTCAGATCATTCTCTGGGATAGTTGTTCTATGTGTTGTAGTTTGTTGTGTCTGTGGGAGGAAGTAAGCTCAGGCTCTCCCTACTTTGCTATCTTGATCTGGTTTTCCAAAAATGTAAGCATTGCATTTTTATCCTTCAATAAAGCAGTAAACTCCAAGGCTAAGAATTCCTAGATAGCCCTCATCTGCCAGGGATCTACTTCCATCATGACATTGCTGAGAAAAAATTTTGTTAAGAGAAAACTCTATACTAATTTGGGCTTCCCAGGTGGCTCAGTGGTAGAGTCTGCCACAATGCAGGAGACATGGGTTTGATCCCTGGGTCAGAAAGATCCCCTGTAGAAGGAAATGGCTACTCACTCCAGCATTCTTGCCTGGAGAATCTAATGAACAGAAGAGCCTGGCATGAAGCAGTCCATGGGGTTGCAAAGAATGGGACACAACTGGAGACTAACAATGACTGCATATACCAGTGTACACTCTGCAATAGCCTAATGTACTATCTCCGTGTTGTCAATAAATGTGTTTTAGAGCTAGAAATAGTATAACTTTTGAAAGTGCAATTCCTTAATACAAGAGGTTTTGATTTATGGGTAGTTTTGAAACAAAAATCTGTTCATTTTACAAGTCTCAGTAAAGGGTGTTGCAAGGCATTTTTGTAAATCTGATGTTATTGTGTTTAAAGTGAATCTGTAAAGACAAAGTGAATCTCTAAGGAATTCAGTTTTTTCTTCCTCAAAATAAATTCTACATTTTATTTCCTCAGCTTATGTGAGGGGTAATTTTATGTCAATGTGACTGGGCCAAGGGATGCCTAGATAGCTGGTAAACCGGTATTTCTGGATGTGTCTGTGAGCATGTTTCTGGGAAAGATTAGGATTTGAATCCACAGACTGAATAAAGATTGTATCAATGTAGATGGGCATCATCTAATCCCCTGGGGTCCTGAATAGAGAAAAAGGAAGGAGGAACAGTGAATTTACTCACTTTGGTGCAGCTGAAACACCCATCTTCTTTTGCCTGTAGACATTAAGTACCCTGGCTCTTAGACCTTTGAACTTGGCCTGGGAACTCTACCATTGGTTCCTCTGGTTTCATAAGCCTTCAGACTCTGACTGAATTATAGCACTGTTTTCCTGGCTCTCCAGCTTGCAGATAGCAGATTGTGGGAATTCTTGGTCTCTGTAATTGAATTGTGATAGTAAATTTCCTTTTATATGTCTTTATATCCTATTGGTTCTGTTTCTCTGGACAACTCTAATATAATCAATACACTGTAAGGAAATCAGGAACCTTGAATAGCGTTTTGAATTTTCTCTTGGTTATATGCTGACAGCATCTAAGGCTTACTTATTGTAGGTGCTCAACCGAGTTATTTTTGAAGAAAGAGGAGGTGGAGGGAGTAATGATTTACAGAAATAAAAAGGAAAACGTGATCATCAAGAGACCTTCACCAACCTATTACTTTTTTTTTTTTTTTTTTCTTTTCTTTTACTGAGTTCTAATCTTCAGTATTCTTTACTGGATCATTGCTGAGACAAAGCAATTGCTACTTTTCTGTTTCCTTGTACTTCTAAACACTGCTTAACACTAGTTTATTTTATTCCTTCCTGTAGTTTCCTGTGAGGATTTGTGTGTGTGTGTGTGTGTATGTGTGTGTGTGGAGGCAGTGTGCAGCTTGCAAGATCTTGGTTCCCTGACCAGGGATTGAATCCATGCTGCCTGCAGTCCAAGTGCAGAGTCCTAACCAAGTGTAGGGATGATTAGGGGATTCCCTCATGTGAGGATTTTTAATCCTTAGCATCATACAATGTTAGAAGTTGGGCTTAGGAGAAAATCGTGAGATAAGGATTTAAAGAATGTAGCATAGTGTATGCAGGTGGCAAACACTCAGTAAATAGCTCTTATTATTATCATATATAATATCACCATAGTTTGATCCATATGTTATTTTATAGCCAAGCAAACTGAAGTCCTGTAAGGTTGCACAAGGTAAAATCAAGAACTATTCTCAGAAGTAGAATCAAAGATAGATTCTCCTGAAACTTTACCTATGCTTTTTAAAATGTGTTCTAGCAACTTCTTGCTTAACCACAGGCTAGCCGGTGACAGAGGTAATATTATGATTCTTACTAGATCCTGTTTAGTACCCCTCTTTTGGGGCACACAGACTATTTTTCAATATTCTTAGATTGGGAACATGGATTAACTTTTGGACAGTGGGATATGGTCAGAATTTATTTAAATCAGTTTTCAGGACGTGTACTTAAAATACCCCCTTGTGATGATATTCCTGAGCTTCCTCTGCCTTGACCTGAGACACTGTGTGTTTCAGATGGTTTAGCTATCTTACGGTAGGGGCCCAGCTTCCTGAATAATAAGTTGAAGGAGAGCCATTGAGAGGAAATCTTACATTTCACTGGTAACAAAAGAAAAATAAAGTTTATTGTGTTAGACCACTAAGATTTCTTTGTTACTGTGGCATAGCCTCTTCTAGCTAAGCCTGTGGTAAAATGTGAGCTTCAATGCAAAGTGTATTTTTATCTGCTCTACAAACCTCACATGTCTCTTCTATTTTCAGTGGTAAAACAACCCATGACTACTTTTAATGATAAAGAACACTGATTAATTTGCTCCCTATCTCTTTATTTCTGTATTTTTTTTTCATTTAAGTTAGCTATAGATAAACTCTGATGTTAGGTAAATTTCTCATGGACTGTCTGCTTCAGTTTCTGCAATATGAATTAGAAGTAATGATATTTCCCTACACAAGGCTGTCAGAAAGATAAATGTGTTGATAATTATTAGAAAAGGAGTGTATAAGCATAGAGCATTATGTTATTATGTTAGTCTTATAAAAATAGTGAAAGGTGGTCCTGTGCTATAAATCTGGAAAATGTTATGAAGGAGAGATTATTATTTGTTCTGTGATTTGTTTTTCTTTGTAGAATTGGAGAATTTATTTTAGGTTACATAACTAATCTACTTATCTGAAAAACTGAAGGCATCTTAACATGTCTGCATGAATATTTAAAATGCTTCAGGGCGCTGATATTAAAATGTTATATGAGATAAAGTGATTGATATAAAGAAAAGAATGAGTGGCTTTTCATGCAGTTTCATATTGCTGTACAAATGTTCAGTTGTTTCCAGCCTCAGCATTAATGAAAAATAGTTACAATACTTAGGAGCTTAGTGAACCTTGTTAAAAAATAATATGAATAACGGTTGATCTTACAAGGAAACTAGACTTAAAAAAATTTAATTCTTAATAAGGCATATGTTACATTTTAAAGCAGTGTTAATGTTTAACCATGCTGCTGCTGCTAAGTCACTTCAGTCGTATCTGTCTCTGTGCGACCCATAGACGGCAGCCCACTAGGCTCCTCTGTCCCTGGGATTCACCAGGCAAGAATACTGGAGTGGGTTGCCATTTCCTTTTCCAAATAATGAAAGTGAAAAGTGAAGGTGAAGTCGCTCAGTCATGCCTGACTCTTAGCAACCCCGTGGACTGGAGCCTACCAGGCTCCTCTGTCCATGGAATTTTCCAGGCAAGAGTACTGGAGTGGGGCCCCATTGCCTTCTCCATAATTAGTCTTTAAACTTAGGTGATTATTATAAGGCATTCTTCATAGTTTTCTTGAGCCATAACTTAATTATGCAAGCTATATTTATTTTTAACTTTGAGACACTCTTAAAGTGCCCTCAAATATATTTAGTCCTCAAATATATTTCATCTATGATATATTTAATCAAATTAGTCAAGCTTAAAAATAGAGTAATAGGATCAACCACAAAATAACCATTCTCTTGCTTCTTATAGCCACCTGATTTATAGAGGAATTATCTTTCCTAAAATTCCACTTGAATGTTTGATAATTATACAGAGTGGCCAGTGTATGCTCCACTGACCCCTGTACTTCACAGTACCATGACATCGGCCTTTGTTTCTCTTCACCATTGGCTCACTAGGTGACGTGATGCCTGCCAATATGCTCTAAGGCTGCTAATGCATGATGATTAAGCCGATGATGTTTGAACCAGTGGTCTTTGTGATGTGAGCCTTGGCACGAAGAGGCTTCTACCAAATGCTGCTCAAAGTCTCATAATGGCACAAGTTACACTACTGTGGGTGACAGCCAGGATCTCCACTTATGCTGATAATGGCTAATATTGAGGGTATCGCTTTTACTACAGAGATTGTGGCAAACAGCTCATTCGCCACCTCCCCACTCCATTTTGCTCTAATTTCCATTACTGATAATTCAGGAATGAGTCCTTAGGACAAGACCTGGGCAGAGAACACACCTGATTGGTAATAACCACATTCTTTTCAGAATCCCTTCTTCAGTCTAATTCTTATTCTTTTTTTAACCCTCATGGAACTGATCTCATTTTCCTCTTCCTTTTTGGAATTCATAGTTTAATATTCAACCCTCTTTACTTTTGGAGACCTTACAATGATGTGGATATGTAATGTGATTAGACAAATAGAAATCAAATGTATTGATCTTGAGAAATATCTAAACCTCCTTCAGACCTTCTGAAAACTATATTGAAGAATGTTAATTAGTTCAAATCTCAAGTGGGGCTTCCCCCCTTTCACCCCATACCTGTCTTTTGGGACAAACACTTTCTTATAGAACTAGATGAGGGGTTGCTGGAGGACTATACAAGTCAGGGAACATTTGGGTTTTTTGTGTTTTAAAAATGGGTTATGTGGGAACACGGGCTTCCCCAATGGCTTAGCAGGTAAAGAATCTGCATGCAGTGTAGGAGACACAGGAGAAACCATTTGGATTCCTGGAGTCGGGAAGATCCCCAGGAGAAGGAAACTGCAACCCACTCCAGTTTCCTTAACTGGAGAATGCCAAGGACAGAAGGGCCTGACGGACTGTAATCCAAAGGATCTCAAAGAGTCGGGCATGACTGTGACTGAGCACACGTGTGAAAACATGTTTGAATGTTAATTACTCAGTAAATTAGGCAAGGCTGAAGGTCTAGGAGAGAGACTGTGGAGCTGTTAGAGTAAAATCCATGAAACCAAGGATTGCCTTCAGAAGAGCTCTGGACATAACCAGCCTGTGACAGCAGAGGGACTCTCATGCCCACTGTCTTACATGAGGATACTTGTACCGTTAGAGTGCTGCCTGTAATTTTTCTATTCCATGTATGCCGAGCTCATTTCTACTCCTTCATCCAGGTACTGTGCAGGAACACCCTTCCTTACACCTGCCTCTCTCTTATTTGATCCAGAAAACGTGAAAGTCGCTAAATCATGTCTGACTCTTTTGTGACCCCATGGACTGTAGCCCGGCAGGCTCCTCTGTCCATGGAGTTCTCCAGGCGAGAATACAGGAGTGGGTTGCCATTCCCTTCTCCAGGAGATCTTCCCTACTCAGGGTTCAAAATCACCTCTTTTGCATTGCTAGATGGGTTCTTTACCACTAGTGCCACCCAGGAAGCCAGATTCACCCCATTTGTGTTCACCCAGCAGAGATGCTTTTACCATAGAGCTTTTCATGGTCTATTGTAACTGGTGATGCTCTGTTTCTAAGTTGCTCCTGCCAGTTTGTAAACTCCTTGAGAAATGTCTCTAATTTATTTCTTTTTATTGTGCTGAAATATATGTAACATAAAATTTAGCCCTTTAACTGTTTTTAACTGCTCAGTTATATGGTGTTAAGTGTATTCACACTGTTGTGCTACTATCGCCACCATCATCTCCAGAACTTTTTAATCTTCTCCAGCTGAAACTCTGCACCCATTAAACACTAACCAGCAATTCTTCCCTCCCACATTCCCTGGCAGCCACCATCTAATTTATTTTTTTAGTGTCATGGACGAATGCAGTACTTGTCAAATAATAGGTGGGCAATAAATGTTTATTTAGTAAATGAATAAAGGTACTCATTAATTTTTGATAATCTTCTGGTGAAAATATGGACCAATGCCTTTAAATTTGGAATGATTATCTTAAGTCTACATTTAGCCAAATGAATTTAAATATATCATAATTTATTCTAATCACATTGTGCCCTTATTTGATGAAAGAACATCATGATTAAAGAAAGGACTCTGAATACAAGTGAATGACAGTCAAACTCCAGAGATGATATGTGCAAAACATAGCATTTAGATTACAAAAAATGAAAACACAAAGGGATTTGATTATCAGTAACCTTTACAAGTAAGTATAAAAACAAAAATAATCATTAGTTTCATAAAAATGCCAAATAAATGACAATTTCAGCTATCATAATTATGGAATTAGAGCAAAGAAAAAGAAGATTACAAAAGTGAGCATTTTCGTTGTTACAGAAACATTGTTGTTCAATGATTGGGTTGCAGAAGATGCTTATAAGTAGCAGCTAAAATAAGATTAAACTCAATCAAATTTTCTGATTTTAATGGATAATTGGACTTTTGGGGGCAGATATGAGCAGTATTATTTAACAACTTTGCAGTACTTTCTTCAAGCCTTATTTTGATAAACATATGAAGCTTAAAAGTTAGCTAAAATATTTTCAAACTAATTGTTGCTTCGGATGACATCTTACTTATTTCAGTTTAAAAAAAAAAAAAAAAGCATGAGCTTCCTGAGTATCACAGGTGTATTTGCAATAATACATGAATGACAATAGGAAATCCTTTCAGAACAACAGACTCCTGTTGGCATTGTTAGAACTGGCTTCCTCTGTTCTGCTATGCCTGAGATAATGATGTGCATATTGGCATTAAGGCTGCAGTGACAACTCAGCTTTTCTAGAATATAGGTTAATATCTTGAGTTACATAGAGAAAAAATAATCTAAAGCAAGGTGTCAGTTTTCAGTGACGAAACTCAGTCATGTGAAATTGGTGCCTGTTCTCACCGATGAGACAAGAAATTCTGGTCAAAGAAGGTCAGAGTACTAGTGAGGAAACAGAACATTCCCAACAAAATGATGCAAATAAGTAGTTTCAACCTGATTTCATTCAATTTCACTGAATTATTTTTATAATGCAAGATGATGCTTTAAAATTTAGAAAGCCATGTAACTTTATACTATAAGACATTATTTAGACCATTTAATAGTTTTAAGTAATAGCCTGGAAGTAGCAAATAATGTTGAGATACTAGGTTTAAGATATTAGTGGGAGAGTTTAATTCTGTTTACCAGTGTGAGACTTGGGCTAAAAATCTTTAACTTTTCTAATTTTTAGTGTTGTTTTCTGTAAAATGAAGAGATTAAGCTAGATAATTGAAGAACCTCTAAAGCTATGACATTTACAAATAGAGCAGACATCAAACTGGTTTTCTTCCTTACATCAACTTCATCAGGGTTTGCAAGTACTGTCAGATGTACAGTATTGAACCCACTAACATTATTTAGACCATTTAATAGTTTTAAGTAATAGCCTGGAAGTAGCAAATAATGTTGAGATACTAGGTTTAAGATATTAGTGGGAGAGTTTAATTCTGTTTACCAGTGTGAGACTTGGGCTAAAAATCTTTAACTTTTCTAATTTTTAGTGTTGTTTTCTGTAAAATGAAGAGATTAAGCTAGATAATTGAAGAACCTCTAAAGCTATGACATTTACAAATAGAGCAGACATCAAACTGGTTTTCTTCCTTACATCAACTTCATCAGGGTTTGCAAGTACTGTCAGATGTACAGTATTGAACCCACTGAAATGCCTTGAAGTTGCCTGTTATATATCTTCCAGCTGATTTCTACTGTATGCATCTGGCCCATAAAATATTGAATTATCGGTTTTGATCAACATGCTTAGGTTCATTAGATGGGCTCACATACTGAGACACATGGTAGAATTGGGATCTGTTTTTCTTGCTTCTAAGGAACAATTTATAGTGAAAAGACTGAACATTTTTCTTCCAGAAGATAATGAGAATTGATTTCTTTACCCCAAATCAAGCTTTCACATTCCAAGAAAGGAACTTTGAAAAAAAAAATTGCTTTTAAAACTTGTAGTCTCTCTGAGCCCTCAAGGGTAAAAAGGTATAATGCCATTTAAGTGATGGAAAACCATGTACACTTCATTTTACTCTTTTGTGCAAGTAAATACGACTTCAGGGACCTTAAATTTTGAGCAAAAAATTTATCTTCCAAGTTTTACCTTAGTACCATTTATAATGATTGAACATAGGGTAGATTTTGCATTTGGGAAACCTTGCTGGGAGAAATATCAATAATTTCAGATATGCATATGTAGATTACAGCACCCTTATGGCAGAAAGTGAAGAAGAACTAAAGAGCCTCTTGATGAAAGTGGAAGAGGAGAGTGAAAAAGGTAGCTTCAAGCTCAACATTCAGAAAGCGATAGCAAATAGATGGGAAAACTGTAGAAACAGTGACTGACTTTATTTTTTTGGGCTCCAAAATCACTGCAGATGGTGACTGCAGCCATGAAATTAAAAGATGCCTACTCCTTGGAAGGAAAGTTATGACTAACCTAGACAGTATATTCAAAAGCAGAGACATTACTTTGTCAACAAAGGTCTGTCTAGTCAAAGCTATGGTTTTTCCAGTGGTCATGTATGGATGTCAGAGTTGGACTATAAAGAAAGTTGAGCATTGAATAATTGATGCTTTTGAACTGTGGTGTTGGAGAAGACTCTTGAGAGTCCCTTGGACTGCAAGGAGGTCCAGCCAGTCCATCCTAAAGGAGATCAGTCCTGAGTGTTCATTTGAAGGACTGATGTTGAAGCTGAAACTCCAATACTTTGACCACCTGATGCGAAGAGCTGACTCATTTGTAAATACCCTGCTGCTGAGAAAGATTGAAGGCAGGAGGAAAGGAGATGACAGAGGATGAGATGGTTGGATGGTATCACTGATTCAATGGGCATGAGTTTGGGTAAACACTGGGAGTTGGTGATGGATAAGGAAACTTGTCATATTTTGGTCCATGGGGTTGCAAAGAGTCAGACACAACTGAGTGACTGAACTGAACTGAACTGAACTGAACATTTATACTTGAACACAGGACAGATTTTGCATTTGGGAAACCTCGAGAAACTTACACAGGAGATGAAAGTTTTTAATTTTTAATTAAAATCCATCTTCTCTCTTTTTGTTTCCATTATGCCACTCATAATAAGTTTCTTATTTTGCATATCTCTGCTTGAGTTAAATGGTAAAAAGTCTGGAGATGAATATGTATGCATTTTGTTTTTAGAAAGCCCTAACAGACTTCTCTTTTGCCTTCACTGTTGGAACATGTAAAGCCAAATTTAGTGTCCATTTGAATTGCATTTATTGTCCCTTATCTCTAATGATGTATAACTTAACTTTTCTAACCATATATGTAGTTTTTATTCTGTGAAAAATGGGATTTTCTTTCCTTACTTTGTTTTGAAAACTTAAACTAGTCCTTGCTACATGACTTGCCAGATTGTCATGTGATGCAAGTTTCTATCTTCCCCAAATTATATGTTGAAACCCTACCATCCATCCCCTATGTGATGGTTTCAGGAGGTAGGAACTTTAGGAGGTAACTAGAATTAGATGAGGCCATGAGGGCTCCATCCTATTAGGGAGGGTGATATCTGTTTAACAGTTAGGAAAGATTATTTTCTATGTTTTAGGTTCTGTGCAAATTTCCAAGAATATCATATATAACAGATAATAGACTTGGTCTTTACGCTCTTGAAACCTAAGCTCTAATAAGGAGTCAGATAGTTAGAAAATGTTCTTTGAAAATAAGAAACTGGAAACAAGTATTATGTTGTTTTTCAGTTGCTAAGTCATGTCCAAGTCTGTTGTGACCCCATGGACTGTAAACTGCCTGGCTTCCCTGATGATGGGATTTTCCAGCCATGATACTGGAGTGGGCTGCCATTTCCTTCTGAAGGAGGTCTTCCTGACCCAGGGATTGGACCCGGGTCTGCTATATTAGCAGGCAAGTTCTTTATCATTGGACCACCAGGGATCCCCAAGTATTATGAGGTTTCAGCAATTAGTGTATAACTTTTTCTAATTATTTTTCCCTTTTATCTACTAATCTAGTTTTATTGTACAAAAAGTAGAACTAAAGTTAAGATTTGCCTAAATATAGCCCTTTTAAAGGCAAAATATCTGAGCAATGTGTAAAATCACATTTATATTTAACCAAACATTTTACAAACAGGATAATATGGCTACACTATGAACTAATCAGTGTAGAGTCTCTTGCTTGCTTTCTAAATTGAGTGATATTTACATGTAGCACAAATTAGCATATTAGCACACAAAACAGTTCTTCAGATGAAAGATTTGCTGCCTGGTTTAATCTGCTAAGTGTTTGTAAAACAAATGTTACCTTTAATGTTATAAATTAAAAAAAAATGCTTTTACTAACCTACCTTATGTGTATACAAACTGGAGATAATTGACTTCTATTTAAGAGATCATAAGGATTATAAAGATTATACTGACACTTGTGTAAACTGTAATTATCACCTTTCATTAATGATAACATGAGTCTATGTAAGTATATTTCTTTGCTAATTACCCATAATTGAGATAATAGTCCATTGGATAAATGGATTTTTTTGTTGTAGTTAAATCCCATACAGCCCCTCAATACATAATTTTTAATTTTATAGTATTAGCTCATTGTCTGATTTAGGTACTAACTACAATAAAAACTGATTTTTCATTAAGCACTAGTCACTGCTTTCTGGAGTGAGGCAAATAGGAAGCAGAGCTGGGGGTCCCAGTTCTTGGGGAGGACCATCTGTTCAGCTAAAAGGGTGAGATAGTCAGTAACTATTAAGGAAAAGGCATGTGGGTACATTCATAAGCTGGAGAACTAGCTAATCTAAGGGTGGACAAGCTCATTAGAATTAACTTTACTTTGAAATCCACGGTTGTATTATAAGTACTTTCTTTTCATTTGATACGTAAGTCACCTATATCTGCAATGTTGTCCACCTAAAGAAATCAGTTTTTAAAATATTTCTCCAGCAATTTCTCTAGAGCTATTTGTTTATATTTTTATAAAAACTTTTTCCTCGTATGAATCTAACCACGTACTGGCCAAGATAAAAATAAATAAATAAAGATTTACAATGTGAAGGTGATAAGAATTAATGATATAACCAATTTTCTCTTACCTCAGCTGGGGATTCATATAGATTCTCAATAGCAAAGGGAAGATTGGAATGATCATAAGAGATTATACTAAATATCTAAATATTAAAGAGATAAATATAATCATGAATTTCTTAGAACTGATTGAGAGAAGAAAATTGGCTAAATAAAGGCCAGTTATGATATTTTCAGATAATTTTTGGAAAGCATGCCAAGTTTTGTGACTAGAAAATACAGAATGTCCTTAGGGTATTAATCTAGAGGAACTGAGTCAGGGCATGTAGATATGGCCCTGATAATAGATGATGGCAGAAAGTTTCCTTCCGTCTCTACAGATTGCTGTCATTTTTTTAGTTTCTATTGTTTGCTAGGTGGGTTATTGTTAATCCTCAGAACAATCTTTATGTTGAGAGGCTCCAGGAGATTAAGTTGCTCATGTAAATTCTCATATATAGGATATTGGGAATATAAGACTTGACTCCAACCAATTTTCTCAATGCAAAGAACTAACTCATTGGAAAGGATCCTGATTCTGGGAAAGACTGAAGGCAGGAGGCGAAGGGGATGGCAGAGGATGAGGTGGTTGGATGGCATCACTGATTTGATGGACATGAGTTTGAGCAAGCTCCAGGAGTTGGTGATGAATAGGTAAGCCTGGAATGCTCTAGCCCATGGGGTCGCAAAGATTCAGATATGACTGAGTGACTGAACTGAACTGAACTGAATTTTCTCAAAATCTGAGTGTTCCTTTTGCCATAATATGTAGTATGTTTTGATCTGTTCAACCAACTTCTGTCATTGCTTACCTGTATATATGGAGCATTTGTAATTTTTTTGACTGAAGTGTAAATATTCAATCCCATACACCTAATATCCTGATCTCTCCTTGTGGTACCTTTTGTTTATAATCTTAGAGGGAAGCTTCCTTCCTTCCATTCCTTGTCCTTGCAAGGATGAAGAAAGAAGTCATATGTGACACAGGAACTTTCTAATCTCTCCGTCAAAACTAGGAGATAATAGCAAAATGGGGGAAAAATAATTTAAAAAGACTATATCTTAAAAAAAATTAGGGGACAATTTCTTTAAGCAAAAGTCACATTGAAACTGCTTCATCTAAAATTCCTTAGTACATTGTAAATGGCAGCAAGACAACAACTGAATTCAGAGACTGTTCAGTATTAGGTTGACTAATTCCATTTATAAGAGTCATAGCTAAAAGCGATGCAAAGGGGACTTTCTGAATGAACAGAATAAATGAATCAATATAATTTTGAAAAATAATTCAGGCTCTCTATTTTTTAAAAACTCAATTTGATATGTTAGCTTCCTGTTTCCTATCTTTCCATTAGGTTCTTTACCATCATTTAAATAGCATTATTACTCCTTTGGTAAGGCATTTGCTTTTACAAATAAGTTATTTTCAGTAAATAAAAATCTAGACCTTTTTAATGTTATTGGCTGTGCTTCTAGTATACATGTAATACTCCAAACAGTGGAGTCAAGGTAATGATTTTGGTTTGAATGAATGAATTTCAACATGTGTTGCAGGGTGCAGGCCAAGAAAAACTTGGAGAGATAGCTTCTTTCATGAAGAGGTAATGAACATATTACTTTTGATGTCTGATTTTTATGTACAAAGAGATTTCAACATGACTTCATTTGATAACAGCTTCACAACTTGCGAAGGAAAGAGTTATTGAGAATCTTCTAAACTCTCTGAGGGAAAAGATTTAAATGACTTCTCTCAGAATAAATCCTTTTGGGTATGAGTGGACAGCTGGAATTAAATCGTCTAGTATTGTATTTATTTTGGGGGGGGGGCTCATCTGAGATAGTATTGTATTTAAAATGTAGCTATTTTCTTTGAGAAATTGTTCTAAAATCATGGTGTACCTTGTCCAGATTCTTAGTGAAACTGTATCTGACCAAAACTACCTTTTTCTATACTTAGCTCCAGAAAGCTGTCTCTGGAAGCTATACGTTTATGATAACTCTCATAGGCTTCAAGGACTTAACTCTACACATGGAAATAACCTCTTGGCCAATACCAAAGTTGGATTGATTATATTCTTTGCAGCCGAAGATGGAGAAGCTCTATACAGTCAACAAAAACAAGATGAGGAGATAACTTTGGCTCAGATCATGAATTCCTTATTGCCAAAATCACAATTAAATTGAAGAAAGTAGGGAAAACCACTGGGAAATTCAGGGATGACCTAAATCAAATCCATTATGATTATACAGTGGAAGTGACAAAGAGATTCAAGGGATTATATCTGATAGACAGAGTGCCTGAAGAACTATGGACAGAGGTAAAATGGTTGTCTGAAGAGGGCTTACAAAAACCTGAATAAAGAAGAGAAGTGAAAAAGGGAGAAAAGGAAAGATATACCTATCTGAATGCAGAGTTCCAAAGAATAGCAAGAAGAGATAAGAAAGCCTTCCTCAGTGATCAATGGAAAGAAATAGAAGACAACAATAGAATGGGAAAGACTACAAATCTCTTTAAGAAAGTTAGAGATGCCAAGGGAACATTTCATGCAAAGATGGGCTCAATAAAGGACAGAAAGGGTATGGACCTAACAGAAGCAGGAGATATTAAGAAGAGGTGGTAAGAATACACGGAATAATTATACAAAAAGTTCTTGATGACTCAGATAACCACGATGGTGTGATCACTCACCTAGAGCCAGACATCTTGGAATGCAAAGTCAAGTGGGCCTTAGGAAGTATCACTATGGACAAAGTTAGTGGAGGTGATGGAATACTAGGTGAGCCATTTCAAATCCTAAAAGAAGGTGTTGTGAAAGTGCTATACTGAATATGCCAGTGAATTTGGAAAACTCAGCAGTGGCCACAGGACTGGAAAAGTTCAGTTTTCATTCCAATCCCAAAGAAAGACAATGACAAAGAATGCTCAAACTGCTGCACAGTTGCACTCATTTCACATGCTAGTAAAGTAATGCTCAACATTTTCCAAACTAGGCTTAAACAGTACATGAACTAAGAACTTCCAGATGTAAAATCTGGATTTATAAAAGGGATAGGAGTCAGAGATCAAATTTCCAACATCTGTTGGATCATAGATAAAAGAAGAGAATTCCAGGAAAAAATCTACTTCTGCTTCATTGACTACGCTAAAGGCTTTGATTGTGTGGATCACAACAAGTTGTGGAAAATTCTTAAAGAGGGAATACCAGATCACTTTCCTGTCTCCTGAGAAACCTGTATGCAGGTCAAGAAGGAACAGTTAGAATTGGACATGGAACAAGACTGGTTCAAAATTGGGAAAGGAGAACTTCAAGGCTGTATATTTTCACCCTGCTTATTTAACCTATATGCAGAGTATATCATGTGAAATGCTGGGCTCGATGAAGCACAAGCTGGAATCAAGATTGCTGGGAGAAATATCAATAACCTCATATATGCAAATAGTTCCACTCTTATGGCAAAAAGGAAGAGAAACTAAAGAGCCTCTTGATGAAGGCGAAAGAGGAGAGTGAAAAAGCTGACTTAAAACTCAACATTCAAAAAATCACGGCATCTGGTCCTATCAGTTCATGGCAAAAGGATGGTGAAACAATGGAAAAAGTATCAGATGTTATTTTCTTGGGCTCCAAAATCACTGCAGATGGTTACTGCAGCCACGAAATTAAACGATGTTTCTTCCTTGGAAGAAAAGCTATGACAAACCTGGACAGTATTTTGCAAAGCACACATTACTTTTCTGATGAAGGTCCACATAGTCACAGCTATGGTTTTTTCCAGTTGTTGTGTATGGATGTGAGAGTTTGACCATAAAGAAGGCTGAGCACCAAAGAACTGATGCTTTGAACTGTGATGTTGGAGAAAACTCTTGAAAGTCCCTTGGACTTCAAGAAGATTAAAGGAAATCAGTACTGGGTATTCACTGGAAGGACTGATGCTGAAGCTGAAGCTCCAATACTTTGGCTGTATGATGCAAAGAACCTACTCATTAGAAAAAATGCTGATGCTGGGAAAGATTAAAGGCAGGAGGAGAAGAGGACAACAAAGGATGAGATGGTTGGATGGCAACACTGAGTCAATGGACATGAGTTTGAGCAAGCTCCAGGAGATGGTGAAGGACAGGGAAGTCTAGTGTGCTGCAGGTCATGGGGTCACAAAGTGTCTAACATGACTGAGTGACTGAACAACCACAACAAGGACTAGTTCTCTTTCTACATCTTATCTTTTTTAGATCTAAAGATTTATAGTAAAGAAAAAGGGTGTTAGTATAAAATCCTTTAGAGTCAAATTGAGTGTGTTAAAACTAGCTTTATTCAAGTTCCCACAGGTTATAAACTAAGTACACAGGAATATATCCAGGGACATGAATGATGGTACAAAAATTTCATGGTCTAGAGGTATTGATATCATACAGAGTCTGTTTTGCATAGAGTTTATATTCTACTGTTGTGTGGAAATTGTATAAATCTTAATTATGTTGACATGGTTCATGGTGCTAAGATTTATAGTAAAGAAAAAGGGTGTTAGTATAAAATCCTTTAGAGTCAAATTGAGTGTGTTAAAACTAGCTTTATTCAAGTTCCCACAGGTTATAAACTAAGTACACAGGAATATATCCAGGGACATGAATGATGGTACAAAAATTTCATGGTCTAGAGGTATTGATATCATACAGAGTCTGTTTTGCATAGAGTTTATATTCTACTGTTGTGTGGAAATTGTATAAATCTTAATTATGTTGACATGGTTCATGGTGCTTTTCAGGTCTACTGTGTCCTTCTACTTTTCTGTATATTCATTCTATTACTTTTTGAGTGTTTGATATTGAAACTCCAGCTAAGAATCTTAATTTATCTACTTAAAAAGTGATTGTAATATATAGTGGAGCTTATTTAACTTTCTTCTGTATCTTTGAGGTCTCCTATAAATGTGTTATCATACATCCATAATTTTAAAAATAAAAAGACAGGAAATTAACTAACTTTATTATGTAATCAGAGAAAGCAATGGCACCCCACTCCAGCACCCTTGCCTGGAAAATCCCATGGAAGAAAAAGCCTGGTGGGCCACAGGTTGCAGAGTTGGACACAACTGAAGTGACTTAGTAACACTATGTAAGTCATGTGTTCTTTTCCATGTTACTTATTTTTCTGTGTCTCAATTGTCTTACCTGCAAATTGGAGACAACACTACTTGTAATTCAAAAGAAAATTCATTCACTAAGTATTCATTGAGTGCATGTTTACTATGAGCTGTTAATACTGAATATGGAAGATAGAAAAGTGAAAAAAAAAGTTAAAAAGTTCTGCTTCCATGTAGTTCATATTCTACTGAATAACATCAGATACGTATTCAACATTTATGGAGTTTCAGGCACTGTTCTAAATGTAATGTATGTATTTACCTAATGCTGGCAACTACATAATGGGACAGATACAATTGATATTTCTATTACTTTACTCACAGAATCATTAAGTAGCTTGCTTAGATTGTACAGGATTAAAAGAACAAATGTGAAATGTTCAGAGAAGTATCTGTCATAAGGAAACACTAGATAGATAATTAAGCAGATTATTTAGATAGATTAGATATTAGTTCCCAGATACTGTTCATCCATATATTTTTCTTCATCGTAAATGTAGTAATACTCAAATGCATAAATATGTAAAGTAAAAATAAGAGACTCTTAAATATCTTCTCATACTGTTGAAGAGTTTGGCTTTTTAAAATTCATTCATTTTTTTTTTATTGAGGGATAATTTCTTTACACATTTTTGTTGTTTTCTGTCAAACCTCAACATGAATCAGCAATAGGTATACATATATTCCCTCCCTCTTGAACTTCCCTCCCATCTCCCTCCCCATCCCACCCCTCTTGGTTGATTCAGAGCCCCTGTTTGAGTTTTCTGAGCCATACAGAAAATTCCTGTTGGATATCTATTTTACATATGGCAATGTAAGTTTCCATGTTGCTTTTTCCATACATCTCACCCTTTTCTCCCCTCTCCCCATGTCAATAAACCTCTTCTCTATGTCTGCTTCTCCATTGCTGCCTTGTAAATAGATTCTTCAGTACCACTTTTCTAGATTCTGTATATATGTGTTAGAATATGATATTTATCTTTCTCTTTCTGATTCACTTCACTCTGTATAATAGGTTCTAGGTTCATACACCTCATTAGAACTGACTCAAAGATGTTCCTTTTTACAGATGAGTAGTATTCCATTGTGTGTATGTACCACACTTCTTTATCCATTCATCTGTTGATGGACATCTAGGTTGCTTCCATGTTCTAGCTACTGTAAATGGTGGTGCAATGAACAATGGGATACATGTGTCCCTTTCAATTTTGGTTTTCTCAGGGTGTATGCCTAGGAGTGGGATTTCTGGATCATATGGTGGTTTTATTCCTGGTTTTTAAGGAATCTCCATACCATCTTCCATAGTGGCTGTATCAATTTACCTTCCCACCAACAGTGCAGGAATGTTCCCTTTTCTCTACACCCTCTCCAGTATTTATTGTTTGTAGACTTTTTGATGAGGGCTATTCTGACCGGTGTGAGGTGATATCTCATTGTAGTTTTGATTGCCATTTCTATAATAATTAGCAATGTTGAGCATCTTTTCCTGTGTTTGTTAGCCATCTGTATGTCTTCTTTGTAAAAATGTCTGTTTAGGTCTTTTCCCCACTTTTTGATTGAGTTGTTTGCTTTTCTGGTACTGAGTTGTATGAGCTGCTTGTATATTTTGGAAATTAATCCTTTGTCAGTTGTTTCATTTGCTATTATTTTCTCCCATTCCAAGGGCTGTCTTTTCAGCTTGCTTATAGTTTCCTTTACTTTGCAAAAGCTTTTAAGTTTAATCAGGTCCCACTTGTTTGCTTTTGTTTTTATTTCCGTTACTCTAGGAGGTGGGTGGGAGGATCTTGCTTTGACTTATGTCATTGAATGTTCTGCCTATGTTTTCCTGTAAGAGTTTTATAGTTTCTGGTCTTAGATTTAGGCCTTTAATCCATTTTGAGTTTATCTTTGTGTTTGGTCTTAGGAAGTGTTCTAAATTCATCCTTTTACATGTTGCTGTCCAGTTTTCCCAGCATCATTTATTGAAGGGGCTGTCTTTGTCCCATTGTATATTCTTGCTTCCTTTGTCAAAAATAAGGTACCCATAGGTGCATGGGTTTATTTCTGTGCTTTCTATTTTGTTCCACTGGTTTATATTTCTGTTTTTCTGCCAGAACCATACTGTCTTGATGACTGTAGCTTTATAGTATAATCTGAAGTCAGTAAAGTTGCTTTCTTGCTGTCTTTGTCCCATTGTATATTCTTGCTTCCTTTGTCAAAAATAAGGTACCCATAGGTGCATGGGTTTATTTCTGTGCTTTCTATTTTGTTCCACTGGTTTATATTTCTGTTTTTCTGCCAGAACCATACTGTCTTGATGACTGTAGCTTTATAGTATAATCTGAAGTCAGTAAAGTTGCTTTCTCCAGCTCCATTCTTTTTTCTCAAGACTGCTTTGGCTATTAAGAGTTTGGCTTATAATGTACTTGATGGGCTTATTTTCCTAAGGCATATGTGAAATTAAGTCCCAGAATTTCTGAAATCAAAGAAAATCACTAGTAGGTAAGAAGCAAATTGTAGAAGGCCCAATATAAAGAATTTCTAAGCAATTACATAATTTGCATTTTTCATTCACCTTCTCATAAGGTCAATAACACAAAATATCTCTTTTTCCTGTAGTATGGAAAAGAAAGGTCTATTTTTGCCTAATTGGATTGACTGCCGACCAATTGCAAACTTTATATATAAGTAGTTATTTAGTGTCACAACATACTTCAGGGCATACGCTCATTTTTATGCATGAGGAGTCACAATCATAACTTTCCTGGAACCAAAAGGAGAATTATTCTTTGCATCTTTTTACACATTTAAAGTTAAATTGCTTGAAAACATAGCTTCAATCTTTATTTCCTTTCTTTCATTTTGTTTCAGCCCAACTTAAATCTTATTTTATGGAAAATATTATACTGTTTTAATTACCAAGAAAATACTCTTGGTGATATGATTAACTAATAAAATTTCCTTTAGTCTTTCAAACACTAGTAGTATATCTCTATGTTTTAAGAAAACTAAAACTTATTGAAGAGCCATAAACAAAACTAAAGTGTGATCTTTCAAGGTGAGATAATACTTAATAGGTATCATATGGACCTATACAGAACTGTGTACAGATGTGAACTGTTATCTTCCAGATGTTTCCTAGTAAAAGAGAGAGAATATTTTTAGGCACCATGGGGAGCATATAGTAAGGAGTGTATAGGGCAATCAGGTTAGAGGGAAAATTTAAGAACTATTTTTTAGTAGATTTCTTTTTTAGTCTAAAATTGAGGACATAAAGGGATTTGCTTACTTATATTAATAAAATTAAGAAATATTCTTATGGCAAAATTTGCATTGAAGATAAGCATAAAACAAAGATAAAATGGAGAAAAGGACATGTCTCCTATTTCAGTGTCTTCTTCATCAGTCACATTAAGAGGTAGAATAATAATTACCTAATCATATCTGTCATGAAGCTTTTTAAAAATGAAATTCTGATAAAGAGTATTTGAAGTGTGGATTCATATCACATCAGTACTGATGAACTTCACTGTCATAGCATCTTGTGCTCTGAGGTGTTAACAGTGTATATGATGTAGTCATATGTACTGCAACATATTTATAGTCACATAAACATGCAGGAGGAAGGCGTCATCATATTTTTTCCTGAACAACAAAAAATGTTGGGGGAACACATATCTGTTAGCATCCATGATGACAGTAACCATTTAACCTCTTTATTGAAGGATTTTCTTTGAGCCAGATCTAGTACACAGAAATGTTTTATGCAGCTTACATGATGCTATTTATTTAGTTAATCAGTTTTTACCTAGTTTCTGACATTTAAAACCATGAGGTTTCACATTTTAAAAACACAATTTTTTTTTTCTCTCTTGTAAATCTCTGCCAATAATGTGCATGCTTGGCTACATGGGACTCATCTTCCCTCTTTAGTCAAAGAATATTCTTTAAAATTTCCTACAGTTTCCTATACTCTCTGTGTATTCTCTCCAAACCAATTCAGTCATTCATGTTCCTGTTTGCATTTGAGTCTGTGAAATATGGTATATGTGGTTAGTGAAGAGAGATCAAAAGGCTCTTTACATTAAAGAGTACAAAGTGAGGGGTGGAAAGCAGCTGTCAAACAGGAACTTTTCCTTCATTCCTCTCTCATCTTACTGGGACATTGTGACTACTTCTCTCAGTGGAATACGAATAGGAGTAACATGTCCCAAAGAGTTCTTTTTTTCAACTGTTGAGGAGACCTTGGTACAGTGGTTAATACCACCAGATAGTAAAAGTGTGATCCCTGAAATACCACATGGAAAAACATCCTACCAATTGGCAACATACTTCTACTGTGGTAAACTAGTAAAATTTGTGGGGCTATTCATTGCAGCAGCAAGCTGTACAATGACTCAGTTCAGTTCAGTTCAGCTGCTCAGTCATGTCCAACTCTTTGCAATCTCATGGACTTTGGCACACCAGGCTTCTCTGTCTATCAACAAATCCCAGGGCTTACTCAAACTCATGTCCATTGAGTAGGTGATGCCATCTAACCACCTCATCCTCTGTCATCCCATTCTCCTCCCACCTTTGACCTTTCCCAGCATCAAGGCCTTTTCAAATGAGTCAGTTATTTGCATCAGGTGGCCAAAGTATTGGAGCTTCAGCTTCAGCATCAGTCCTCCCAATGAATATTCAGGACTGACTTCCTTTTAGGATTGACTGATTGTATCTCTTTGCAGTCCAAGGGACTCTCAAGAGTCTTCTCCAACACCACAGTTCAAAAGCATCAGTTCTTTGGTGCTCAGCTTTCTTTATAGTCCAACTTTCACATCCATACATGACTACTGGGAAAACTATAGCTTTGACCAGACAGACGTTTGTTGGCAAAGTAATGTCTCTGCTTTTTAATATGCTGTCTAGGTTTGTCATAGCTTTTCTTCCAAGGAGCAAATGTCTTTTAATTTCATGGCTGTGGTCACCATCTGCAGTGATTTGTACGTTGACTAATTCACACTAATATTTATGGAATACTTATATATCTCAACCAAATTAGAAAGCACTGTCACATTTACTGATAAATATCATGGATAAATCATTAAACTGAAATTAAAGCTGCAGATAACAGTTTGTTCACATTTTAAAAAAAGCTGAATTTGGGGGGAAAGTTTGCTCTTAAATCAGTTATATTTTTACTATTAAGATAAAACTAAATGATATTAGTGAATATAAATAATAAACAGTGGCAGGTTGAATTGTGACCCTACTTCTCTCTCACATCAGAGTAAAAGATGAAAAAAATAGAAACTTAAGACCAAATTTTAAATTTTAAAAATAATAAAAAACTTCTATAACTGCAGTGTCAAAATCATTTCAACTTCTCCCACAAAAAGTTTACCCTCTTTTTGTTTTAAGCATCCATATTCACTGTACCTTATCAAACATAGAAGAGAAAGAATAATGTTTTTTTTTTTCTGACTAAATAAGCTAAAAACATGCATTTTTCAGGGGTAGGGCTTAAGAAAAATTCTAAGAAGGTGATTATTATTGAACACACATTATTTTAAAATAACATATGAGGTTAAGTAAGACAAACAAGCAAAAATCTCCTCAAGGGTTAACCTGAAAGGGAAAT
>SJYC01111418.1:0-13149 GCA_006408675.1 Madoqua kirkii
AGCATCTTTTCCTGTGTTTGTTAGCCATCTGTATGTCTTCTTTGTAAAAATGTCTGTTTAGGTCTTTTCCCCACTTTTTGATTGAGTTGTTTGCTTTTCTGGTACTGAGTTGTATGAGCTGCTTGTATATTTTGGAAATTAATCCTTTGTCAGTTGTTTCATTTGCTATTATTTTCTCCCATTCCAAGGGCTGTCTTTTCAGCTTGCTTATAGTTTCCTTTACTTTGCAAAAGCTTTTAAGTTTAATCAGGTCCCACTTGTTTGCTTTTGTTTTTATTTCCGTTACTCTAGGAGGTGGGTCATAGAGGATCTTGCTTTGACTTACGTCATTGAATGTTCTGCCTATGTTTTCCTATAAGAGTTTTATAGTTTCTGGTCTTAGATTTAGGCCTTTAATCCATTTTGAGTTTATCTTTGTGTTTGGTCTTAGGAAGTGTTCTAAATTCATCCTTTTACATGTTGCTGTCCAGTTTTCCCAGCATCATTTATTGAAGGGGCTGTCTTTGTCCCATTGTATATTCTTGCTTCCTTTGTCAAAAATAAGGTACCCATAGGTGCATGGGTTTATTTCTGTGCTTTCTATTTTGTTCCACTGGTTTATATTTCTGTTTTTCTGCCAGAACCATACTGTCTTGATGACTGTAGCTTTATAGTATAATCTGAAGTCAGTAAAGTTGCTTTCTCCAGCTCCATTCTTTTTTCTCAAGACTGCTTTGGCTATTAAGAGTTTGGCTTATAATGTACTTGATGGGCTTATTTTCCTAAGGCATATGTGAAATTAAGTCCCAGAATTTCTGAAATCAAAGAAAATCACTAGTAGGTAAGAAGCAAATTGTAGAAGGCCCAATATAAAGAATTTCTAAGCAATTACATAATTTGCATTTTTCATTCACCTTCTCATAAGGTCAATAACACAAAATATCTCTTTTTCCTGTAGTATGGAAAAGAAAGGTCTATTTTTGCCTAATTGGATTGACTGCCGACCAATTGCAAACTTTATATATAAGTAGTTATTTAGTGTCACAACATACTTCAGGGCATACGCTCATTTTTATGCATGAGGAGTCACAATCATAACTTTCCTGGAACCAAAAGGAGAATTATTCTTTGCATCTTTTTACACATTTAAAGTTAAATTGCTTGAAAACATAGCTTCAATCTTTATTTCCTTTCTTTCATTTTGTTTCAGCCCAACTTAAATCTTATTTTATGGAAAATATTATACTGTTTTAATTACCAAGAAAATACTCTTGGTGATATGATTAACTAATAAAATTTCCTTTAGTCTTTCAAACACTAGTAGTATATCTCTATGTTTTAAGAAAACTAAAACTTATTGAAGAGCCATAAACAAAACTAAAGTGTGATCTTTCAAGGTGAGATAATACTTAATAGGTATCATATGGACCTATACAGAACTGTGTACAGATGTGAACTGTTATCTTCCAGATGTTTCCTAGTAAAAGAGAGAGAATATTTTTAGGCACCATGGGGAGCATATAGTAAGGAGTGTATAGGGCAATCAGGTTAGAGGGAAAATTTAAGAACTATTTTTTAGTAGATTTCTTTTTTAGTCTAAAATTGAGGACATAAAGGGATTTGCTTACTTATATTAATAAAATTAAGAAATATTCTTATGGCAAAATTTGCATTGAAGATAAGCATAAAACAAAGATAAAATGGAGAAAAGGACATGTCTCCTATTTCAGTGTCTTCTTCATCAGTCACATTAAGAGGTAGAACAATAATTACCTAATCATATCTGTCATGAAGCTTTTTAAAAATGAAATTCTGATAAAGAGTATTTGAAGTGTGGATTCATATCACATCAGTACTGATGAACTTCACTGTCATAGCATCTTGTGCTCTGAGGTGTTAACAGTGTATATGATGTAGTCATATGTACTGCAACATATTTATAGTCACATAAACATGCAGGAGGAAGGCGTCATCATATTTTTTCCTGAACAATAAAAAATGTTGGGGGAACACATATCTGTTAGCATCCATGATGACAGTAACCATTTAACCTCTTTATTGAAGGATTTTCTTTGAGCCAGATCTAGTACACAGAAATGTTTTATGCAGCTTACATGATGCTATTTATTTAGTTAATCAGTTTTTACCTAGTTTCTGACATTTAAAACCATGAGGTTTCACATTTTAAAAACACAATTTTTTTTTTCTCTCTTGTAAATCTCTGCCAATAATGTGCATGCTTGGCTACATGGGACTCATCTTCCCTCTTTAGTCAAAGAATATTCTTTAAAATTTCCTACAGTTTCCTATACTCTCTGTGTATTCTCTCCAAACCAATTCAGTCATTCATGTTCCTGTTTGCATTTGAGTCTGTGAAATATGGTATATGTGGTTAGTGAAGAGAGATCAAAAGGCTCTTTACATTAAAGAGTACAAAGTGAGGGGTGGAAAGCAGCTGTCAAACAGGAACTTTCCTTCATTCCTCTCTCATCTTACTGGGACATTGTGACTACTTCTCTCAGTGGAATACGAATAGGAGTAACATGTCCCAAAGAGTTCTTTTTTTCAACTGTTGAGGAGACCTTGGTACAGTGGTTAATACCACCAGATAGTAAAAGTGTGATCCCTGAAATATCACATGGAAAAACATCCTACCAATTGGCAACATACTTCTACTGTGGTAAACTAGTAAAATTTGTGGGGCTATTCATTGCAGCAGCAAGCTGTACAATGACTCAGTTCAGTTCAGTTCAGCTGCTCAGTCATGTCCAACTCTTTGCAATCTCATGGACTTTGGCACACCAGGCTTCTCTGTCTATCAACAAATCCCAGGGCTTACTCAAACTCATGTCCATTGAGTAGGTGATGCCATCTAACCACCTCATCCTCTGTCATCCCATTCTCCTCCCACCTTTGACCTTTCCCAGCATCAAGGCCTTTTCAAATGAGTCAGTTATTTGCATCAGGTGGCCAAAGTATTGGAGCTTCAGCTTCAGCATCAGTCCTCCCAATGAATATTCAGGACTGACTTCCTTTTAGGATTGACTGATTGTATCTCTTTGCAGTCCAAGGGACTCTCAAGAGTCTTCTCCAACACCACAGTTCAAAAGCATCAGTTCTTTGGTGCTCAGCTTTCTTTATAGTCCAACTTTCACATCCATACATGACTACTGGGAAAACTATAGCTTTGACCAGACAGACGTTTGTTGGCAAAGTAATGTCTCTGCTTTTTAATATGCTGTCTAGGTTTGTCATAGCTTTTCTTCCAAGGAGCAAATGTCTTTTAATTTCATGGCTGTGGTCACCATCTGCAGTGATTTGTACGTTGACTAATTCACACTAATATTTATGGAATACTTATATATCTCAACCAAATTAGAAAGCACTGTCACATTTACTGATAAATATCATGGATAAATCATTAAACTGAAATTAAAGCTGCAGATAACAGTTTGTTCACATTTTAAAAAAAGCTGAATTTGGGGGGAAAGTTTGCTCTTAAATCAGTTATATTTTTACTATTAAGATAAAAC
This sequence comes from Madoqua kirkii, assembly GCA_006408675.1. NCBI lineage: Eukaryota > Metazoa > Chordata > Mammalia > Artiodactyla > Bovidae > Madoqua > Madoqua kirkii. Next base: position 3,513 of record SJYC01111418.1, read on the forward strand.
TAAATGATATTAGTGAATATAAATAATAAACAGTGGCAGGTTGAATTGTGACCCTACTTCTCTCTCACATCAGAGTAAAAGATGAAAAAAATAGAAACTTAAGACCAAATTTTAAATTTTAAAAATAATAAAAAACTTCTATAACTGCAGTGTCAAAATCATTTCAACTTCTCCCACAAAAAGTTTACCCTCTTTTTGTTTTAAGCATCCATATTCACTGTACCTTATCAAACATAGAAGAGAAAGAATAATGTTTTTTTTTTTCTGACTAAATAAGCTAAAAACATGCATTTTTCAGGGGTAGGGCTTAAGAAAAATTCTAAGAAGGTGATTATTATTGAACACACATTATTTTAAAATAACATATGAGGTTAAGTAAGACAAACAAGCAAAAATCTCCTCAAGGGTTAACCTGAAAGGGAAATAGATAGATTAGAATAGAACTCTTCCAACACATACGCTGTGTCTTGGCTGAGAGAGATAGCCTAGATCTTATGTAGGGGAGATTTGTGTGTTGACTATTTTCAATATGGAATGTAATGTGTATTCATTTCTGTGTATGTGTGTGCATATGTTTTGGGTTTGAACAGAGGGTTGGATATGAGGTCAGTCTGTGACTCCAGAGGCCAGAATAGAGTTGGTCAGCTTTGGAAAACAGACAGACCAAAGAGAAAAGTCAGACAAGAAGGAGAGAGGAACCTAGTGTGGGGCATTAAGGCAGGAATTCTGGATGGGACCTGCTGCCAATCTCTCATCACATCATACATTTGCTTATTAGGGGAGAATCATTTGGACTGCAAGGCAACACTAGACCAGCAGATGGGAGTTACGGAGTTCTGATCTCCCAAATCAATGCATAAAAGGACACATAACTAAAGGAACACCACCATAAATCAATTCTTTGGCTCCTTTAACTCCTCATAGTGTCTCTGAGCCACTGATTTTTGTTTCTTGAAGCACCAGTGATTTTCTACCAACAACAGGAACAGAATAATTGTGTGGTCTAATATACTATAAAGAAACCCAACAAGGAAAATTTCAGAGGATCCCAGGATTAGTAGAAAGCCATAGACTGAGACTAAATTTTTTTTAAGCCAGTAATTTATGACTTGTTCCATTTTGTCTTTCTGAAGATAAAATTAGAATTTTAAAATTGCAAAATCCATAGCTCTTAGGGTAGTTGTACAAATTGAAGTGGGTTTCCCTCTGGTTGATCTACACTTCAGCTAACCTCTGACATCCTTTGTACTCAAACAAGTCTCTATTTCTACATAGAACTCTATTTTGTTGTGGAAGATGGATTAAATTATTTCAGTATTTTGCTTGTAGCACATGAATTTGATGACTTTAGAAGTAAGGGGATTTTTTTCAGATTTTAGTTTCCAAAACTTCACTACTTTTTTTCCCCCTCTTTTTTATTTGCTAATTTGTTCACTGATTGAACAGCTAGTTGTTAACAGCTATATATTATTCTAGGTATTGAAGATGCTGAAGATGAGTAAGATATAATAGCTAACCCTCAAGAACCTATAGGATTGAATCATCTGAGACTTATGAGTTAGGCTGTTTAGATGAAGCAAAACAACAAGAACAGAACAGTAGCAATTGACTTAATGAGGGTATTACTTGGATTTTAATATGAATAATATTTCTTAAAATTAGGAAGGACTGTTAAAAATATCCCCAAACTAAGACTTAAAAGTGCTTTCCAACTGATGATTTCTTGTTAGCAAATGATGAGTCATTGATAAAAGTTAGCATCTCAGATTCCACTTCCATGTGTGTGTGTGTGCTAATTCACTTCAGTTGTACACTTCAGTTCAGTTCAGTCAGTCAGTCGTGTCCAACTCTTTGGGACCCATGAATCACAGCATGCCAGGCCTCCCTGTGCATCATCAACTCCTGGAGTTCACTCAGACTCACATCCATCGAGTCTGTGATGTCATCCAGCCATCTCATCTTCAGTAGTCCCCTTCTCCTCCTTCCCCCAATCTCTTCCAGCATCAGAGTCTTTTCCAGTGAGTCAACTCTTCACACGAAGTGGCCAAAGTACTGGAGTTTCAGCTTTAGCATCATTCCTTCCAAAGAAATCCCAGGGCTGATCTCCTTCAGAATGGACTGGTTGGATCTCCTTGCAGTCCAAGGGACTCTCAAGAGTCTTCTCCAACACCACAGTTCAAAAGTATCAATTCTTCGGTGCTCAGCCTTCTTCACAGTCCAACTCTCACATCCATACATGACCACAGGAAAAACCATAGCCTTAACTAGATGGACCTTAGTTGGCAAAATAATGTCTTTTGCCTCTTCACTTTCTGCCATAAGGGTGGTGTCATCTGCATATCCACTTCAGTTGTGATATTCCCTAAATCATTAACTCTTCAGTCATATGATTTCAGAACATTTCTAGGAATTATATAACCCTAGTAACCCTGTTATATGGCTACATTTGAATTTCATGTGATTTATTCCACTTATCTTTGACAGTATTTGAGGAAAAAGTCTACTGAAATGTTTTTTGCTTGAATTTGAATATAATCTTAGAAGGAGTAATAAATGTAATTATGACTACTAATTACTTTTTAAAAGTAAGGCCAAAGAAGGACAGGTTGTACATTCATAAAAGAAACATATTTAATATCCACCACAGTAATAAGTCCAGGTTCTTTGAAAGAGAATGTATTCATACACATCTTAATAAATGGATGACCATTAATAATACAAGAATAGACTATATTTGTATTAAAGTTAGGTTTAAGAGAGCAAAAGTGTATCATATAGTAATTTATATTAAAGGAAACAGTATAGCATTAAAAATGTTAATCATTTCAAACCCAAACTTTTTACTCTCAAGTTGGATTTTATTTTCATAATATCACAAAATGAAGATAAGGAGCAATACATGATTGATTACACATATTTGTTCTAGTAATGTAAACTTTTCTCAGACACTTTGCAGAGTTGTAGTCACAAAATGAGTAGAGAGAAACAAACTTAGACCAGCAGACAATGAAAAATAGAATGTAGTGTTTAAGGGATAAGCTCTGAAGTTACCCTGCCTGGATTCAGATACCAGCTCTCCCACTTTCTAGCTGTGGAACTTTGGGCAAGAAGCAGACACTCTCTGTACTTCAGTTTCTTCATCTGTATTCCATCATACCTCATTGGTTTATCATAAAATAAAGTGAGTTTGTTACTACTACCATCACTACAACTACTACCACTACCACATTTGGTATGAGTAGCCCTGTTCAGTTCAGTTCAGTTCAGTTGCTCAGTCATGTCTGACTCTTTGTGACCTCATGAATTGCAGCACGCCAGGCCTCCCTGTCCATCACCAACTCCCGGAGTTCACTCAGACTCACGTCCATCGAGTCAGTGATGCCATCCAGCCATCTCATCCTCTGTCGTCCCCATCTCCTCCCACCCCCAATCCCTCCCAGTATCAGAGTCTTTTCCAATGAGTCAACTCTTCGCATGAAGTGGCCAAAGTACTGGAGTTTCAGCTTTAGCATCATTCCTTCCAAAGAAATCCCAGGGCTGATCTCCTTCAGAATGGACTGGTTGGATCTCCTTGCAGTCCAAGGGACTTTCAAGAGTCTTCTCCAACACCACAGTTCAAAAGCATCAGTTCTTCAGCACTCAGCCTTCTTCACAGTCCAACTCTCACATCCACACTTGACCACTGGAAAAAACCATAGCTTTGACTAGACAGACCTTAGTCGGCAAAGTGATGTCTCTGATTTTGAATATACTATCTAGGTTGGTCATGACTTTTCTTCTAAGGAGCAAGTGTCTTTTAATTTCATGGCTGCAGTCACCATCTGAAGTGATTTTGGAGCCCCCCCCCAAAATAAAGTCTGACACTGTTTCCACTGTTTCCCCATCTATTTCCCATGAAGTGATGGGACCGGATGCCATGATCTTCGTTTTCTGAATGCTGAGCTTTGAGCCAACTTTTTTGCTCACCTCTTTCAGTTTCACAAGAGGCTTTTTAGTTCCTCTTTACTTTCTGCCATGAGGGTGGTGTCATCTGCATATCTGAGGTGATTGATATTTCTCCTGGCAGTCTTGATTCCAGCTTGTGTTTCTTCCAGTCCAGTGTTTCTCATGATGTACTCTGCATATTAGTTAAATAAGCAGGGTGACAATATACAGCCTTGACATACTCCTTTTTCTATTTGGAACCAGTCTGTTGTTCCATGTCCAGTTCTAACTGTTGCTTCCTGACCTGCATACAGATTTCTCCAGAGGCAGGTCAGGTTGTCTGGTATTCCCATCTCTGTCAGAATTTTCTAGTAACCCTGTTACTGCTATAGAATAAACAAGAATTGAGTTTTGTATAAGTCAGGTAGGGCAGAAGTTGTTGAAGGGATGCTGTATTTCTAAAGCAATAGAGCACAGAGCCTCATGCAGTTAATGATTCAGGAATAATGAAGAGTAGATAAGAGTGATCAGCCATTCCAGAGGCTGTTATTTGGATGCTTTACTTGATATTCTGCCAGGCTACTCCAAACCCAGTGGTGTTTTAGTTGTGGTTGGGTGCTAAGTGTTTAGATATGATTGTGAAAGAGTAGACGTACTGAGATCACTGGATGGTCTGCATCCAATTCTTTATCGAATGAGCTTGTTTACTGCAGAAATTTATTCTCTTCAGCTTCAAGATTAGGGTGTTTTAAAGGATTCAAAAGCCTGTTTGAATTTTAGTGCTTAGAATTCTTAAGACATACATAACTTGTCAAAGTCTATGCCATTTATTAGTGTTAGAACTCAAACCAAATGCAGAGAATATGTTGTAAATATATTCAAACAGTGTTAACTTTAATTGACTTTAATGTGATGAAGTCTAAAACCACAAATAAGAATGTAAACAACAGACACATGATAGTCTGAGATAATTTAGAGCGTAATAGCTTGGAGTTTTCCTTAGACTGTGTACTGTTTCAAAGTTGGGGCACTGAACACAGAAGATTGCCTTGATTTGAAAAAAATGGAGCATCATTTCTGCTGGGTTCAGTAAACAGCTTTAAAAAGGAAAAACAACATACCATTTTTATATCTATATGCCTTACCTTCTAGGCTGTGAGAATCCAGAGAAAGTTTTTGCAAAACCTTACCATTAAGAAGATGTATGCCAAAAAATAAAGTATGCATTTGGATGGAAATCAGTATATTTCCAGGGAATTTAAGGCTGACAGAGATCAATTTGGAGTCAGGCTAGCTACTAGTCAGGCTACAAGCTTCATAGCAAGTTGCCAGTGTAGCTCAAACCTCAACAATTAAGAAATGATCAGGTGAAAAATACCTTTTGAGTAGATTTTTGTATTGTTTCCACTTAGTTGCTGCCTCTCCTTGTGAGATTATATTTTACCCATTCTGTTGGCAGGAGATTTGACCACGTGTCTTGCTTCTTTCAATAAGTGTGTGAGTAAAGTTATATCATTTTAGAGCAGAAGATGTGAAAGCCCTCACATGGTTCAAGTACAGCTTTTTTTGTTTTCCTCTCCCAGGAGAATAACATGTCCTTGATAAAGATCCTTAGTAATGTGGGACCCAAACGGAGCAAAGCCAAACTGACTAGTAACCTAAATAAACATAATAAGGTGTAAATCTTTTTGTTGCAAGTCACTGAGATTTAGGGATTATTTGTCATTACTCCATAAGTTAGTATAGACTAGTTAATAATGTTCCTTCTTCCTTCAGCAAAAATAATTTTACCTAGTTACATTTGAATGTATACTCTTGATTATTTCATCTTATAGTGGGCAATGTCTGTGCCAATTTGAATTAGCTATTAAATTTTGTGTAAAATGTCTCCATGTTCTCTAAATCTAAACCTTTTGTTGAATAGATAGTATAGGAAATGGTACATTTTTTCACCATAACCAAAAATTATTAATAATAATATATAGTAGTAATAATTTCTTTGGCATAATAATGGGTCTTAGAAATGAAGAACGATTTTATTTTTTTCTGAGAAATTATCTTAAAAGTTAAAACTTGTTAGATGTTCTGGAATTCATAATGATGCTGAGAATGAACTGACATGTAACTTCTGTTCTACCTGCTATGGCTCTTCCACCACTTTTTGAGAAGACAGATTGACATTCTGCATGACTTTTGAACACAAAGAAAAAACATTTGCAGTATATTGAGTGACAGCTGTAATGGAATGGCTCAGTAAAAGTAAATTCAATTTCTTTTGTTTGGAGGTACAAATTATATGGATAGCCACAATGTCTGCAATTATGTTGGCTAATCTATGATTCTGAGTTATTCTTCCTACATTGCTTCCTCCTTGAGTCCGGGGTGTTATTTCAGAGGGACAGTTCCAGGGGGTAATGGATTATTTCTCAACAAGAAAGGCAACCAGAGGCTTTAGAAGGAAAATGAGAGAAATTCAGTACTAGAAAACATGAGTGAACAAAGAGTTTGCTGTCACAGGTGCCTTTGAAGATAGTTATATACCTTCCTGGCATCATCAATGGCACCCATTTATACTCTTTTTAGAGGAAGAGAAAAAGAAGCAGTGAGCTATTATAGCTATAGTTTCAACTTTACAATTTGACCTTTGGGGGCTTTTTAGGCCTGTTTCATAGAGGAAGATTAAATGTATTGTTTATTGAAAAAAGAAGAATAAAGCTGTGAGCATCCTGGATTACCACTGACACTGTTTCTGATCCCAAAACAATAGGGCATATCAGATTAGATTATCTTAGGCTTGTGCAGAAAACTTATTTCTTATTCATACTATCACCTGCAGATCAGCAGAGGCTTCTGTTCCACATAGTCACTCAGGTTCCCATATTGTTGAGGGCTCTATTATCTACCTTCTAGCTATACCATCTGGAAGACATGATGTATAAGTTTCTCAGTTGGCATAGCAAGAGGAGAAAAAAAATGCTGGAGAGTCTTTCACTAGCAGTTAAAATGCTTTAATTCAAAAGAGATGCCTAACACAAAATATTGGCCCAAACTAGTCACATGGCCTTGCCTAATTTCTGGGAGTTATGGAAGTAGAATCATCCTCTCAGGTAACGAATCTGTCTTCCAATGTAAGAGACACAGATTCGATCCCTGAGTTGGGAAGATCCTTTGAAAAAGGAAATGGCAACCCACTCCTGTCCATGGGAAATTCCATGGACAGAGGAGCCTGGAGGGCTACAGTCCATGGGTTTGCAAAGAGTTGGACACAACTGAGCACACAACACAATTTGTCTAGAAGGACAAGAAAACTAGTTATGAGTGAGCTTAAATACTGATGTGTTCAAGTATACAGAGTGAACAGACAGTAATCTTAAGAAAACCTACTGGGAACCTTACAATGAAAAGAAATAGCTATCAGATATATATAAACAAGTATTATACCTCTGTAAGTAGAATATCAGAAAATCTGTGAGTCACAATAGAATATTTACTTTAAAAAATTGTCTTTACAGCTGTTTCTTGAAAAATTGTCACCCATTCATTGTTTCATAAATGTTTTGGTCAAAAATATTTTAAATGTTGCTATTAAACCAGGGAGCAGATTATGATCTTTTAGAAAATAGTACCCTATAACTGTAGTCAACCTTTTTAAATTGGAAGGAATTGTAATACTAACAGTAAAAAGAATAGTTTTCCAATATATGGGTTTTAGCAGGTGAAGAATGAGGAGCAAGTTGGGGCCAGAGAAGTTTTTACTGAATAAAAAGTCACAGAGGTTGACAGAGACTAGTTGCATCAGACTAAGTAATTTATTTTTCTCTTTCTGTCATGGTCATCAGACAAGAGCAGAGAGAGGACCTTCTTCAAAAATCTCAGTACTTCTACCTGATCAAGAATGCATGGTTGCATATTCTCCTAACAATGGGAAATAGTAGCTTAATGAGTTAGTTTAACTCATGCTTGCTGGTAAAAAATTAGATCATGGATCTGGGCATCAGTAAATTTTAAAACTTCCCTCAGGTAGGTCTAAGTTAGAACCTTGGCAGTGGAACCATTGCTGTAGGTGAAACAGAACTCATGTATTGTTTTATGTGCCATTCCATCTCCAGAGTCTAGCATTATCCATAGTATACAGTAGTACCCAGTACATATTTGCTGACTAAATGAATGTTGAATATATTTGAAAAAAAAAAAAAAAGTAAAATGTAAAACACTACATAAATAGTGCCAGCAAAGGCTTACAATGAAAGGTACAATTTTAAAAATGAACAAGAATTAAAATAAATGTTAGTCAAACTCTCTTTCACATTGATTGGAAATACAGGTTTGTGGGGGAAATGGCTATTAATTTCCAGTGATAAACATAATTAGGTAATTAAGTGGAGGGTTGTTCTCCCTCTTTCTGAAAGGCCCTATGTAGTAGGTGTTAGCACTTAAGAAAGTGTGACCCACCATTCATCCAAATGTCTGAGTTTCCACAGAATGCAGTTACAGCTGTCTTGAGAGAGCTATAATTAAACAACACATGAGAGAAATTAAATATAATGGCCGCTGTTATAACATATTTGGTCCTCCTACAGTTTAACACTCATAATTTCTTGCCACTTGTCAATTTTGACTCTTTTTAAACATTTATGACTAATACTTCTACTGTCTTAGTAAGAGAAACATAGAGAAAAAAAATGTTATCTTGGGTAGATTCTTTCTTTTCATGACTCTTTAAAAATCATTTATCTCTACTTTGAACCTATTCAAAATTTCCCTCTATATTTCTCATAAAAGTCTTCCTTTTCTTGTCTTCATTCCCTTCCTTACATTATATTTCCTACAAATAACAGTTCTGTTATTTCTTAAATCAGTTTCCTATCTGTCTCAGAGGCTTCATTATCTGTTTCATTTTAGCGTCTATGATTCCATAGACAGTGAGACAAAGAATTTCTTAGAATAATAGAGAAGACCTCTGAGGTTTTAACTTTAACCTGTATTTTCAGACTTATGCTTCTTTTCATGTTAGGTCCATGAATCAAGACAAATTGGAAGTGGTCAAACAGGAGATGGCAAGAGCGAACATCGACATTTTAGGAATCAGTGAACTAAAATGGACTGGAATGGGTGAATTTAACTCAGATGACCATTATATCTACTACTGTGGGCAAGAATCCCTTGGAAGAAATGAAGTAGCCATCATAGTTAGCAAAGAGTCTGAAACGCAGTACTTGGATGCAATCTCAAAAATGACAGAATGATCTCTGTTCATTTCCAAGGCAAACCACTCATATCACAGTTATCCAAGTCTATGCTCAGACCAGTAATGCTGAAGAAGCTGAAGTCGAATGGTTCTATGAAGACCTACAAGACCATTTAGACCTAACATCCCCAAAAGATGTTCTTTTCATTATAGGGGACTGAAATGCAAAAGTAGAGTGTCAAGAAATACCTGATTAATTGGCAAATTTGGCCTTGGAGTACTGAATGAAGCAGGGAAAAGGGAAATAGTGTTTTTCCAAGAGAATACACTGGTCATAGCAAACACGTTCTTCCAACAACACAAGAAAAGACTCTATACATGGACATTACCAGATGGTCAACACCAAAATCAGATTGATTATATTCTTTGCAGCCAAAGATGGAGAAGCTCTATACAATTAGCAAAAACAAGACTGAGAGCTGACTATGGCTTAGACCATGAACTCCTTATTGCCAAATTCAGACT